>CAUYON010209212.1:0-117177 GCA_963573935.1 Arctocebus calabarensis | reverse complement strand
GGGGTCTTGGGGTCTTGGTGTGTGCCACACCTTTTGGGGGCAAAACACGATTGTAAGAGGGTCTTTTCCTAACAAATGCAACCAGTGTAACATGGTTTCTTGTACCCTCAATGAATCCCCAACAATAAAAAAAAAAAAACCCACAAAAAGGTATACAGTGAAAAAAAAAAAAGAAATGATGGCGTGCACTACAGTATCTCCGTCTGTGAACTGGGAACTCTAATGCCTGCTTCCATTTACCCCCAGGGATGTGGGAAAACACCAAGAGGGAAGCCTGGGGCTTGCCTCCTGAACTTCAAGGAGCTCACAGCCTTTGGAGAAGGTTATCAGAGAAACGGAGCATTTTAGCACAGTGTGTAAGCACAGGGATAGAGATTGATAAAGAACCCTGAGGAGAAGAAAGGACAGGAGAGCAGAGAAAGCATCTTGGAAGTGACTGATGAACATCTCAAAGAAAGAATTTCACAGGTGTGGGGAGTAGTCTCCCCCAGGGGTAGAAGTCAGCACCAGCAAAGGCATGGAGGGAGGGCCCCGGCATTTCCATGTTTCTGGGGAGAAAGTCAAGACCAGGAGGGTAGACAGGGAAGGCAGAACAAAAGTACAAGTATGGGATTTTAATTCCACTTTGGGACATGTTGCTAGTTCCATTGCTCTTGAAAACATTTATCAATGTCAGTTGCTTACTTTATTTTCAAGTGCTTATGTGTTAAGCACTATCTTACATGCTGTGGCTATAAAAGGAACAAAACAAAGTTTCTGCACTCATGGAGATTGTATTCTAGTTGAGGGAAAAAGAAAAAACAAAATTTATATTTATATATCAAAGTTATATCTTTAGATATATAGAAGTATATAATAAACACACATATTCAATGATTCATGCTTCTAGTTTCTCTGTTGGTGGCGAGTTTATAGCTATGTACCAAAAACTTATACACAAGTAGCTAACCAAATAAGTAAATAATGCCCACATGAGTTAATGAGCCTACCTATCTTTCTTAAGCCCAACAAAATAATATATGTAATATGTCAGATGTCATTTTTAAAATGCCAGAAAAAAAGATGGGGACTTTGTATCTTTTAGATTTACCTGGAAGGATTTGGAGAACATTCTCCTAAGTATCTTAAGAATGGAAAATCAAGGATCCCATGTACTCAATATTAAGTTGAAACTAATAGATTAACAACTACAGGCCCATTTGAGGGAAAAACACAATTAAATTCAAGAAGAGGAAGGGAGGGGGGTAGGTTCCCACCTATTGGGTACAATGTATGGGTATATGAAACACCTCTTGGGTGAAGAACTTGTCTACAACTCAGATTTTACCTTATAAACAGAAGCAATGTGATCTAATCATATGTACTTTCATATTAACCAGAAATAAAAGAAAAAGTAAAGTAGGATTAGGAAGGGATAGTGGATAAGAAGCCCTTAAAAGAAACCCTTTCTAATGAGAAGATATTTGAATAAAGGCCAAATTAAATACGAGAGTAAAGTATGCGTGGTTTAAAATGCTCCTGTTACAGAGTGAGAGAAGAAGGTACAATGGCTTTGAGACCAGTGTGGTGTGAGAAGAGTGTTTTCGAGGTATAGTAGCAGGGCATGAGGTTAGAGACATGGTCAGAAATTTATTTGGGTTGTCCAAAAGAAAACAGATTAGTGGGGAGCAAGGTTTGACATTCAAAGAGCCCGGTCAGAAGCTGCCATAATAATCTAGGCAAGCTAAGATAGAAGAATAGATAAGGGTATTGGCAGTGGAGATAGTCAAAGTGACCAGATTCTGAATGTATTTTTATGGTGGCAATGATAAGACTTACTAATGGTCTTGACATGGAGTACAAGAGAAAGAGAGAAACTGAAGATAATTCCAGGTTAGGGAGCTAAGTAATAGGAAGGTAGGAATTACCAAACTAAACGCCTTAAGGAATAGGTTTAGGAAGGTGAAATCAAGAATTTGGTTTTGGGGCAGCACCTGTAGCTCAGTAGGTAGGGCGCCGGCCCCATATACTGAGGTTGACAGGTTCAAACCCAGCCCTGGCCAAATTGCAACAAAAAATAGCCGGATGTTGTGGTGGGCACCTGTAGTCCTAGATACTCAGGGGGCTGAGGCAAGATAATTGCCTAAGTCCAAGAGATGGAGGTTGCTGTGAGCTATGATGCCACAGCACTCTACTGAGGGCAGCAAAGTGAGACTCTTTCTCTAAAAAAAAAAAAAAAAGAACTTGGTTTTGAACATGTTAAATGTGAGATGATGATCTATATCTCAGTGGAGATACTGAGTAGGGAGGGATGAAGTTGGAACTGGGGGCAAACATTTGGGATACAGTACTCAGGAAGGAAACCCAAATTTGGGATTTTGTAGACATGTAGCAATAGTTTAAAACATCAGACAGAAGCATGGAAAACGAATACAATAGTAGCCTGAGGATAGAATGTTAGACATGGCAGCATCAAAGTGATTAAGAACAGACAGATATGAGAAATCAGAAGTGTGATATCATGGAAGACAATCAGATCAGACTTTTCACAAAGAGGGGATAAATCAACCACATCACAGAAACTCAATAGGAGAGTGTCCACAAAATGAAAACAGTTTCCATTGGGTCTAAAAAATGGGAAGTCACTAATGAACTTATTGAGGGCAATTTCAACTGAGTGTTCAGAGAGAATATATGGTATGCTGAAGGTGATGTGGAAAGAGAAGAAGACAGTGCCTATGGATCATTCTCTATGAAGTTTAAATAACGATAATAAGAAAGATCGGAACAAAGGTTAGGAGTTGGGTCTTGATCATGTTTATAGGCTGAGGGAGAGAAACCAACAGAGAGGGAGGAATTGAAGATCAGACGAGGATGATTAATAATCTCAGAGGAAACAAGTGGGGGGATTAAAAGGACAAGGAGGGGCCAGCATCTCACAGGAAAGGAGGGAGCGAGCTCTCTGAAATGAAGAGAAGAAAGGATTCTCTCTGGAGATAGGGACATGTCTGCAGGTAGTGTGGTGAGTACTAGAGCAGGGGTTGAGAGATACAGCAACTGATGGTCATCCACAAAAAGTGAATGATGGTGGTGTTACATAGGAAGCTTAAAGAGAGTGGAGAAGTCTTGGAATAATTGTAGACAGAAAGAACAAAGAAGAAAGAATGTGAAGAAAGGAGACAGACAAAAGAAATATAACTAAAAGCTCAGGGATAGTGGCTCATGTCTGTAATCCTAGCATCTGGGAGGCAAGGTGGGCAGAAGGCTTTAGCTCACAGGTTCAAGACCAACCCATGCAAGAGCAAGACCCATTCTCTAAATCTAGCTGGGTGTTGTGGCAGCGTCTATAATCCCAGCTACTTGGGAGGCTGAAGCAAGAGGATTGCTTGAGCTTAAGAGTTTGAGGTTGCTGTGAGCTATAACTCATGGCACTCAACCCCAGGGTGACTGAGTGAGACTCTGCCTCAAATAAATAAATAAAAATAAAAGCTCAGGTTGAGCCCCTGATTTTGCAATAAACCATTCTTTTTATGATGCAGAATAGCATAATGATAAAGACTATTGTGCTCTGGATCCCTACAGTCCAGGTTTACAGCATGTATCCCTCAATCGACATGTGTCATTGATTCTTAGATGCACTTTTTTGTACATTTAACATCACTGGAATCAGAATGCATCTGTTAACCACTAGCATCTTGCAATTGCAGAATTTTCTATTAGTTACAATGGGATATCTACAATTGATGGCATCTTTGATTTGATGTCATACCTTGGGAACGTTACTTAACCTTTGTGAAACAGATTTCTTATCTGTAAAATGGTCAAAATTTTTCCTCTTGATTAGTGAAGATAAAATGAAATTGTACACAGAAGATACTTAGAATGCTACTACACATAGCAAGACTTGACAAATATTAATTATTTGCGGTGCTCATTAACTGAGTGTGGGGAGGAAGAATTGTCATTAGGGCTCTGGTTTAGAGGGAACCCAGGGTATTATCAGGTTAGAAAGAGACTAGGGATAGAAAGATGAGAGACTGGGAGGAAAGAGAAGAAACTGGAGGTCTCATTGAAGGCACAAACAAAGAGGAGGCTGAACTGGGAATTTCTTATCAGGTAGAAGGAGATTCAAAATTCACCTTTTAGACAGGGAGCAAATTTTCCAATTTTGGTGTTCTGAATCCACAGCTACTGAAATGTTTGGCTGCAATGCAGTGAAAGTGAAGGCCATGGTATTCTTGTAAGTCTGAAGATAATGAATTGAAATGTCATCCCTGTTTTATAGAAGCTGAGAACAATGTGACACCACTATCCCAACAAAATGGGCCAGAACAACTCTTGACAATGGTAGTAAAAGCCCTAAAGAATGTTTTTTAACATCTAGTAGGTGTGTGTTCATATATTTTTTCTTTTCTCAATATATAGTCAGGATATCATTTCAGTCAATGACAAACACTTTTGTGTTTCCATAGATTATAATACTGTTTTTACTGTACTTTTCTACATTTAGATACACAAATTCTTACTATTGTGCTACAGTCTTCTAGGATATTAAGTACAGTAACATACTGTGCAGGTTTGAGGCTGGAAGGTGTGTGGCATGCCCTATCATCTAGGTTTGTGTAAGTACACTCTAGAACACTCACACAATAACGAAATCACATAATGACACATTTTAAAGAACATACTCTGGTCATTAAGCAATGCACGACTGTAATTACTGGGAATGGAAAGGTCTGACCTTCAGTATACTGTCCTATTCCACCCTGGAATAGAATGCCCTGATTAAACATATTTCATAAATACAATTTACCAACTTACACTTAAAAACTAGGTAGTCATCTTATTGAATTTTTAAATTTAGAATAATATCCTAACCACTACATACTCTGTTGTAACATATATTTATATTCCTCGGTATTCAGAGCAAATTGGAGAGATTCTTGGGAAGAGCAATGTATATGAACCTCACTATCAGCTTGATAATTGCAAGAGGAACATAACATACCAACATACCAATTCTTGCACCATCAAATCATTTGACTGAAACACTTCATACTCAGTTGAGCACATGAGAATGCTTAGTTTAGTATCTTATCCTTCTGGTTTCATTTTCACAGACTAGACTCTCTCTAGCAATAACTAACATTTGGTCAGGACTCACATTTTACAAAATGTTATTTTCATATATACATGGTCTCAGGTGATCCTAACAAAACAGCACTTTTATCCTCCCCTTTCCCTCAAATTTGCTATTATGACAAGGGATTTTCCTGGGGTCACTTAGCTGTTTAAGAGTTAGAGCATGGTCTTGTTTCCAAAACTCAGCTTTATTCCCTGCCGTTGATCTGTCCTAAATAGTGTGCACATACAAATCCTTGGAATATCTGCCATTCTTTACTCTCTTCACTGTGTAGTCTGTCTTAATCCTCCACTTGCTCCTCTATACCACCTGGGAGGGAGCATATGGTGGGTCCAGCTTGCAGAGAAAATATTTATCAAGTTACATCTGGACTCAGTTCATCACATCTTCATTCTGATTTGTTTAAAAAGTATTCTAGAAACCAATCGGTCATTTAAAATTACATGATGCTAAATAACTGGTTTAACTGGCATTTGTCATCCAAAGAGTTGTTTCAACTCTATGCAGTGGCAGCTCAGGGCTAAAGGATGATGAGTTGAGAAGTAAATTGCAATTAGCTGAATGTACCCCATGGGTAGATTTTCTGATTTTTGCCACTTGAAGCAATTCTCAAAGACATTAAAAAGGACTTCTGATTAGTTTTAATGAAATTCTTTAGCAGTTATATAGATAGCTTGCATCTTCAGCAGTGCATTAATTTGCAAATGATGGGGACAACCTTTAAGAATAGGGTGCTTCTTTAACACTTGGAATCAGATAGTAAAAATAATTATTTTCTTCTCATTCTTTTGTGCTTTTCCATCATTTAAAGATGGCAATAAACAAGGACAATTTCCTGGAATGCCCATAGGGGTAAGTGGATGAGTCATTCCTTAAGTGTTATCAAATTCATAAGGACAAGTTGCAATGAAGTAGTCAGATAATACTGGACATTGATTCCAAAAATGCGTGGGAAAGGAAAGTTCCTTGGGGATACAGGAATTGTTCATTCATACTTTTCCTGCTTGTCCAAATAAAGATATTGTAATTGTAAAGATTCCAGGGTATTATCGAGATATTTCCATCCTCTGACCAGTCTTTCCAGTAGGTTGCAAAGCCTGCAAGTATTCCTAGGGCTTTGTCAAAAGTTGTGGTTATCTCTTGCAATTATCCCAGTGAGTTAAAGAATGACCATTGAAGGCACTGACTTTCAGAATTGTCCAATCTTTTAGACATTTCTAAAGGCTGCAATACAAGTGATTTGTAGAAGGCGAAAGATTTATGCCATCTGAAGAGAAGCCAGAGCATGCAATATAAGTGATTTGTTTACAATTTGGTGATCCACATACCAAGCCGAAAATGACAAAAATTTAAGGTTTAATTTGTGTGTGTGGGGGGGGTTATTTGTTTTTTGAGACAGAGTCTCACTCCGTCATCCTGAGTAGAATGTCATGGCATCATCTTAACTCACAGCAACTTCAAACTCTTGGGATCCAGCGATTTTCCTGCCTTAGCCTTCAGAGTAGCTGGTTCTACAGGTGCTGGCTACAGCACTCAGATAATTCTTTTATTTTTAATGGACACGAGTCTTATTCTTTCTCAGGCTGGTCTTGAACTCCTGAGCTCAAGGATCGACCTGCCTTGGCCTCCCAGAGTGCCTAGATTACATGCATGAACCACCACATCTGGCCTCAAAGTCTAAGGTTTTGCAATGGTAAGTTTCCTTTTCCTAAGGCTTCAAGGATGATGGAATCTTTATTTCAACATATAAATGGAACAGAAAGATTCACAGGCCAGAAATCCAAGGATTCAGTCACAATCACAGTCTTTGCCAAGAAGAAAATATTTGTGAAAGGACGATGATCAGGAAAAAGATATAGACCTATATGTTGGATGCATGAAACATCTTACAGTATGAGCCATAGGCTCCTGGGATGAACAACTTCTTCTGGACTCATGTGTCTCTAAGGAAGTTGGTTCTGTAATGCTCTAGATTCTCACACAATTCTACTCATATTTTCCTTACTCACTTACTAAATTCTGCTAGACATGTCTGTATCTCCTCACCTTTCCACCACCACTCCAGTTAGGCTGTGAGCCCCTTTGGAGAGGGAATGTCAGACTGTTCTCAGCCTTACAGTCTGACACACATATAATAGTTTCTTAATCAATTTTGATTGAATTTTTATGAGAATAGCCCCCATTTTATTCTGAGACTGAAGTAGCGAATGAAATTGACCAACTTTGGTGAATTTTCTTTCACATGTCTGGATAATGGACGGAAATGTCAGTCAGCAGATTTAGGCACTTTTTTCTTCATCTAGTGCCTGAAAGCTGTAGGCTGAGGCCCAGAGGCGAGACAGCAAGTGGAGATGTTCAGGGCAGTGTAGGGATCACTGTGAAGCCTGCCCTTTTCCCTTGGATGGTACGCTGAAAGATCAACTCACAATCACAGTAGATTAATAAGAGAATAATAAGAGAAAAGTTTATTTCCAAATACCACGCGCATGGGGGGAACCGTAAGAATCGTTAGCCAAAGTCTCAGTGATGGTCAAAGACCTTTATAGACGCCTTTTGGAAGAGAGGGGGAGGAGAGTGGAAAGTATAGATGCAGCAAGTGGTTTCTAGGGGGGGGGTTATTTGGGGGGGATGTGTGTATGGGTGGAAACAGATTGATTTGTAGATTAACCTGAGAGACAGGTATTCTGCTTCAAATGACACTGGGGCCAGGTCTATTAGCATGTAATAAGGAAGTCAGCAGCCTCTTTTTGATTCTCAATCAGGTTACTAAGGTTTTATGTATAGAGGGAAGGGCTCTTTCTTTCTTTCTTTCTTTCTTTCTTTCTTTCTTTCTTTTTTTTTTTTTGAGACAGTCTCACTATGTCCCCTTAGGTAGAGAGCTATGGCGTCACAGCTCACAGCAACCTCAAACTCTTGGTCTTAAGCAATTCCCTTGCCTTAGCCCCAAGTAGCTAGGACTACAGGCACCTGCCACAATGCCCAACTATTTGTTGTTGTCATCTTTGTTTAGTAGGGCCTAGCTGGGTTCCAACCCGCCAGCCCCAGTGGACGTGGCCGGCACTCCAACGCCGTAAGGCCTCTTTCAATGCTTCCTGATTGTGAAAGGCCTTTAATTTGAAATATTCTTTATTCCAAGGAGTCATATTTGGGGGCAAAATTTCTTTAGCTCCCTCACCAGGTTTATTGAAAGGCCAGGTCCTCAGTCACCTGTGTAGGCAGTGCAAGGAAGATGTCTTTATGTAGGGGGGCAGTTATAGATCCCTTTTATGTGGGGCCTTAGGGAGTGGGAAAATTCCGCAGTTTGCCCAGAATGCTTTGGTGAGTTAGAATCCTTTGGTGCACTTGTGGGTGGGACTAAATAGGTCCTTTGCATTCTTCACCTTAGGAAGAGGAGGAGGAGGGGAAGGAGAAAAAGGAAGAAAAGGAGGGGGAGGAGGAGACAGAGGTGGGGAAGTAAGGGGGGAAGAGTTCTTTGGGGCCACCTTAAGTCCTCCAACATTATCTAAATTTTTAATTATGCTTTCACTGAATGAAGACATTTCCTTGATGTGATCATGGATACATCCTCTGAAATGGATGCTTTGACTAAAAGCTTATAATCTTAAATATAGATGCCAAATAGGAAAGTATAAAATCACTTTTCTCTGAGGAAAAAGAAATCACAATTTTTTTTAATTTCAGATTAATATAAGGATATGTATGACTAGGTTGTGTTTGCATTTGTCAGATAAAGTTCAGGTTATATTTGAGTCCTTCATTCAGGACATGGGCTATAGATCCCGATATTGTACCCAAGAGATGGGAGTTTACTGAACCCTCTTCCCCGTCCCCCCCTTCCCCACTTCTTAAATTTGTGTTTTTCTCTCATATGGGTCTGTAGGTGTTCATCTACTAGTTTCAAATTAGTATTGAGTACATAAGATACTTGTTTTTCCATTCTAGAAATATTTTACTAAGGAGAATGTTCTTCAATTCCATCCAGGTTAATATAAAAGATGTAGTCTCCATCTCTTTTATGGCTGAAGATTATTCCATGGTATACATATACCACAGTTTATTAAGCTATTCGTGGGTGGATGGGCACTAGGGTTGTTTATACATCTTTGTGATTATGAATTGAGCTGCTGTAAAAATTCAAGTGCAAATGTCCATACAGCAAATGATTTTTTTTCTTCTGGGTAGATAGATACCTAGTAATAAAATTGTGGAGGGGGGGGGTCTACTTTTAGCTCTTTGAAAATTCTCCATACTTCCTTTTGAAAAGGCTGTATCAATTTGCAGTTCCACCAATAGTGTGTAAGTGTTCCTTTCTTTTCACATCCATGTTAGCATCTGCAGACTTAGGTCTTTGTAATGTGGGCTATTCTCACTGGGGTTAGGTAATATCTCAAGGTAGTTTTGATTTGCATTTCTGTGATGCTTAGGGATAATGAGAATTTTTTTCATGTGTTTGTTAGCCAGTCTTCTGTCTTCTTAGGAGGAGGTTCCGTTCATTTCCCTTGCCCAGTGATTAATTGGATTGTTTGCTCTTTTCTTCTTGATTTGCTTGAGTTCTTTGTAGATTATGGTTATTACTCCGTTGTAACATGCAAATATCTTCTTTCATGCTGAAGGTTGTCAATTTGTTTTGCTTATTGCGTCCCGAGCTGTACAGAAGCCTTGAAGCTTGATCATGTCCCATTTATTTATTTTTGTTATTGCTGCAATCACTAATGGGTCTTCATAAATTCTTTCCCCAGGCCTACATCAGGCCTATAAGAATTTTTCCCTTGCTTTCTTCTAGAGATTTTATAGTTTCATGTCTTAGATGTAAATATTTTATCAGGTACAAGTTAATTTTTGTAAATGATATAAAATATCAGTCCAATTTCAGCCTTTTACATGTGGCTAACCAGTTCTTCTAGTACCATTTTATTGAATAGGAATTTTTCCCCCAGTGTTTTTGCTTTTGTTTGATTTATTAAAAATCTGAAGGCAATATGAGGCTGGTTACATCTGTAGGTTGTCTATTCTGTTTCATATATCTATGTCTCTATCTTTATGTTAATACTATGCTGTTTTGATTACCATAGACATGTAGTATAACCTGAAATCTGATAACGTGAATTTGTTTGTCCAAATTTGTTTTTATTCCTTAGTATTATTGGTTTCTCTGGTTCTACATGAAGCAAGGGTTTTTTTCTGGTTCTATATGAAATAAAGAACTATTTTTTCAAGTTCTTCAATGGGGATGGCATTAAATCTGGAGATTGCTTTGGGTAGTATAGATATTTTAGCAATGTTGATTCTTCCCAGCCATGAACATGATAAATTCTTCTCTTTGGTTTCTTAAGGTCTTCTGCTATTTCTTTACTCAGGGTTTCATAGTTCTCACTGTAGAGATCCTTCACAAGCTTTGTTAGGTACATGCCAAGGTATTGACTTGATAACCTGAGACATCACTGTATTTTTCAATCACTTCCAGGAGTCTCACGGTTGAGTCCCTGGGGTTTTATAAGTGTAAGTTCATATCATCAGCAAACCAATGACAAAATTTTAAATTTCAGCCACTGGGAAATGATAAACATTCTAAATCTAGTCTGGGGTAACTTTTGTAACATTGAATATCTGCTAGGAATATAAGCGTCAGACAACCTGACTAGAATAGCTTAAACAAAAAGGGCTTTATTTATCTTATCTAATAAGAATTCTAGAGACATTTGGCTACTGATGTTAGTTCAGTGTCCCAAGGATATTAGGTCCTATGTTTTAATTCTCTTGACTTCTATGGACTCATAGGTTGACTGGCAAAGCTTCAAACATCACATCTACATGCCAGGCAAGAAGCAGGTAGGAGGATGCTCGGGCCTAGCCACATCAGCCCCTTTTTAAGCAAGAAAGTAAAAGCATGTCTTAATACTTCTCAGTGGACTTAGGCTTGAAATTCATTTCCTACAACTAAGTCACATTGTCACTTAATGCAAGTTAAGTCTGAGAGAAAGAATACCAGAGAGAGAAGTAAACTACTTTGTTCAGGGAGTTGGGAATGGCTGTTTTGGGGAGGCCATTGGCAAGATTAACCCTATAAGGCAATGTGAGCTGATGAGACACAATGTGTTGAATAAACTCCAGTGTAACTCTAAATTGGAATAACTCCTTTGCTGCTTATCTTTTTATTTTTTAGGTCTTGACTTCTTATCTTAAAAATGGAAGTTTATTATTACTTACCAACAATTATCTATATGGGAATTTAACATTCTGGAAAGAATGCAGTGATGGTTCCATAAACTATTGGGAATGTGCCTAAAAGTCTACTTTTGATACAACTTTGAGTTAGCCATTTCATCTTTCCTGTGCCATAGACCCCCCTCTGTAAATTGAGCAGGTCTAGATTCTTTCTATTTCTTTTTGTCTAATAAATCCTATCTTATCAGTGGAAAAAAATAAATAAAAAAGAAATAAATTGAGCAGGTCCCAATTAGATAATCTCAAAATTCTTTCTTGCTGTCCCAATTTATTATTCTATTACTTGTGTCACTAATCCATTAATTAAATAAATACCTCAAAATCTCGGTGTTTAATAAATTATTGAAAGTAAGAATTAAAGTGGTAAAATCACTGTAGAAAAGAGTTAAACATTGATATATTCCCCGAGGTGGCAATTTCATTCCTTGATATTATTAACACTATAGAAATTCTTGTATTGTACACTAACAAATATATACAAGAACATTCACAGAGACACTATTCACATAGAAAATACATAAAAACAAGTCAAATGCGCAAGGTTGGGAATTAATAAGTTGTGATATACTTACATGATACATTATTTCACAGCAGTTAAAATGAATGAAGTACAGTTAGTTGGAGCACTATGAAAGGAATGCAGAAAATAATACTGAGAGGGAAAACACAGCCCCAAAAGATTACATACTGAATGTCATTATGTTTTTATAAAGTTAAAACAATTAATACAAAACCACACATTTGGGACGTGCCTGTGGTTCAGTGAGTAGAGTGCCGGCCCATATACCAAGGGTGGTGGGTTCAAACCCAGCCCCAGCCAAACTGCAACACAACATAACAGGTGTTGTGCCGGGCTACTTGGGAAGCTGAGGCAAGAGAATCACCTAAGCCCAAGAGCTGGAGGTTGCGGTGAGCTGTGACACCATGGCACTCTACCAAGAGTGACAAAGTAAAACTGTGTCTCGAAAAACAAAACAACAAAACCACGCATTTATTAATAATATGTAAAAAAAAATTTTTTTAAAGGCCAGGCACAGTGGCTCATGCACTTTGGGAGTCCTGGGCAGGAGAATCACTTGGGCGCAGAAGTTCAAGGCTGCCCTAAGTTGTGATTACACCATTGCACCCTATCTCTAAAAAAGAAAGAATTGTGCAAAAAAGGATATTAAAAATACAAGTATATTTCCAAAAGGCAACAAAATGGTTAGTAACAGAATCAAGGTAGTAATGATATTCGTGGGGAAAGGCCAGTGGATATGACAGAGATACCAGTTTATAACTGCAGTTAATTTTTTTGCAAAGGTTCTATTTTTGTAAGTGTTATTATATGCAATGGTTTGGGCTTAGAAAGGGAAATGTATTATCAGGCATAGAGAGAAATTTCTATATCCAATTAAGAGTAAAGATAAGTGAGGTCCACAGTGTTCTAAATATAACACTAGTTATCCCATATGTCATGTTAGGATATGGGATATCTCCCCCATATCCTAATAACACAGGAACTGTTAGCTACTGTCAATGTTCTAATGATCATGCTGGCTGGTAGATTCATAGACATTTATGACTTTAAATATATAAGCAATAAGTATATAAATACATATATACATATAAAAGGCCTTTTATGTGCACCTAAATTTCAAGTTACAAAAAATTAGAAGTTTGTGTCATCTATGGAAGGTCCTTATGCTCAGTTGATATTCTTCTTTCCTCAGGTAAAACAGATGATGCAAAAACTCATTCATCCTAAATAGTGAGATTTTCTTGGTTATTTAAGATGTTTTCTATTAGAGCACCTCATGACTGAACTAGTGCTAACAAAACAAAGAGTAAAACCAAAAATATATCACACACTGCCCTGAACCCTAACTTCATTTGGGATGACAATAGTTACTATTTTCTGTGACTCCTACTCTCATCTTTGTGTCCTTCCCTGGAGTGAGTCAGGATAGTGAGATGGGAAGGTCCATTTACAGCATCTTTCTGAGCAGAGAGATTGTTGAGATGACTCAACATTTGCTACTTCAAAGCACAACCTCTACTGGGTGCCATGAGAGATTATCAAGGTATGTTTTAAAATACTGATGAATCCATAAGCTAATGGGGAACATAGCAGACAAAAATAGGCAAAGAATAATGTGCTGAAATATAACACACACATCCAAACAAAGCAATTCATTTAGTATATGAATGCACACAGACACACACACAATGTGCCACTCACTGTTACAGACATGGGGGATACATCAATGAGGAAGATAAGCAAAGCCTTTGTTCTCTTGGAACTTACATTCTAATGGAGGCGTCTAATAACATATAAGTAAACAAATAAATAAAGATATTTTTAAAAAGCAAAAATGAAATGAAGGCAATCAAATCATGTTTTATGATAAAGATCAAGGAGAAAAACATTGCTTTAAGAGCACAAACAACTCTGGTCCTTCCAACTTTTTTAGATCTTCAATCCATGCAAGCTTTGAAATTGCATCAATACTCATTCGAACCAATTCACAACTTCAGATGCTTACAAATTTGACTTGTATCATTCAAATGTGTGTCATTAGGCATACACATCTGAAGCCGCTGAAACTTAACCAGTGTGTGTGGAAAGCATAAGCCTCTTCACCACTCAGTCCCTCTGCATCAGGCCCTTGCTTAGCACCCTCTTCCTGGGAAATCTTCAGGAAGACAGGTGACCCACCTCTTCTTTGATAATTGGCAGCTACTGAAGAAGAGTAAACTTCTTTTAACAGGCCCACACTTGTGACATGTCAGAGGGTCATATCCTAAGAGAATTTAAATATATATGGAGAGGCATAGCTTTTGAAAAGCATGTTACATATTCAAAGAACTGTATGATATATGTTCATATAAATGATCTCCATCCAGGCCGAGTGAGGTAACTCACGCCTGTAATGCTAGTACTCTGGGAAGCTGAGGGAGGTGGATTGCCTGAGCTCAGAAGTTTGAGAACAGCCTGAGCAAGAGCAAGACCCCATCTCTAAAAATAGCCAGCACTGTGGGTTGGCTACTTGGGAGACAGAGGTAAGAGGATCACTTAAACCCAAGATTTTGAGGTTGCTGTGAGCTATGATACTATGGCACTGTACAGAGGGCAACAAAGTGAGGCTCTGTTTCAAAAAAAACAAACAAATCTCCATCCCATCTAAAGATACCAAATGTACGCTAAGTTTCATACCTAACACATATGTTGGTGCATTTATGTGTACATGGCTTTAGCAATCATGCAGAAAACTTTCTAGACTCTCAGTTATGACATCAGGGACATTTACAAATGCATTTACGTAAGTTTCATATAAAAGTTTGTGATTTTTTTCAACTTATAAACCTAATCCAGAGTTACAACCAGAAAATTGGCTACTTCTGCTTCAAATATAACATCTGCATTTGATACCCAGCATAGTGTATCATTCCCAGCAGAAAAAAAAAAGTTATTTTAGACAAGTTTCTTGAATTTCTAATTCAACACCTCCTCTTCACCAGTTAATAGTCATATGTAGTAGGATTGTCCAGAAACTCTATTATACAACCATCACAGTAATCCATTTCAGGACCAGAAGGGTGCCAGACAACGTGAATCTATACTAGAATCGTAATTTCATCGAATGCCTGGCTGCATTTGGTAATCTGCTAGTTGTAAAGGCTGTTGAACCTCTTCTTTACCTTCCCCACTTGTAAACATTTCAGATAGACAAAACCCCAGAATAGGGGAGGAAATCCAAAAGCAAACAAAATAAAGGTAGGGCCATGCTCTTCTGCTAATAGACCCAAGCCTGCTTTTCCTGATTGTTTTTGAGAAGTCATACTGATAAGTATGACCCAAATCATTTCTAAATCGCTGTAACTTTAAGCTTATTCTGTACAGAACAATGGTCCCCAGTAGCTTTCCAGATACCAGACTTCACCCTTTCTCTAAAATTGTTCCCGGGGCAAGGATTGACCCCAGAACGTATTCTATAGAACAGCCTTCCTCACACTGAACAGCAGGGGCGGACGCACTCTCGGGACCTCATAATGTCAGAAGGCACAGAGAGTATTATACATGGTGGGGATTATTCTTCCCATAGGGGAGAATACCACTAGTTTCAAAACTAAGATTTTGCCACTCGCCACTATTTTTAGCTGCCAATCTCTTTTTCTGCAAGTAGTTTAGTTTCAGGTATTAGTCACTTTTTTTGTGAAAGAAACTCAAAATTCATCTTTCACTATAATAAAAGATTTTCTGACCTAATGAGTTGCAAAGCTCCTTGACTATGAAAATACTGTAAGTCAGCCAGGGAGATTACTATTACTATTACTATTACTATTTGTAATAGTCCCCTAATGTAAATGATAAGTGATTTGTGGATATAGCAATGGGTTGCCTTTCTGGGTAACAAGAAATTGTGCACACATAATAAAAGGACTTCTTGGGGATGTTCATCTGTAATTCATTCATCTGGAAAAAAGCTAAAGGTTTTTTTAATCCCTTATGGGCAGCTACTCCCTCGGGGTATTTCCTGAGAACAAAGCAAAACTAGACTGAATTGCCTACATTCTCCTCCTTTCATCTGAGAGTTTGGTCTCATATAAATACTGGAGTACAGGGTTTTCAATTTTAAGAATAAAAAAATTTCTTTACTTGCAATCACAGCAAATTAAATGCAGCTCCAAGCAATACATCATCAAGAAAAGGGAAACTATGCAACTTTCCTTGAAATCAGTAAAGCCACCCAGAGCCACCCTGGTTACCTGTGCCCTGGCCTTTTTGCTTAAATTGCCTCTTATGTCTTGTGTTTAGCTTTCATATCTTTTTTTTTTCAGGTTATTTATTTACTTTTATTTATTTTGTTTGCAGTTTTGGCTGGGGCTGGGCTTGAACCTGCCACCCCCAGTATAAGGGACCAGCGCCCTACTCCTTGAGCCACAGGCACTGCCCCTTAGCTTTCCTTTCTAAAAGTACTAAGTGCCTGATGAAATGCCCCAAGCTCCTTGCCTCTTCTGTGTATGACACCAAGAGTAAGTGGAGACTCAGGAGCAATTACAACTTGGTGTTCTGCTCACGCCATCCAGCTGGTCTTAGGTCATAGTGCCTGAGGAAAAATGTCTTTTCTGCAGAGAATTATTGTGATGTTATCAATGAACGACGACTCTGATGATAAATCAAACTTGGCTCCTAATAAGTACAGGAAGGTCATTCTTATGATCCCAGGATGCTAGAATCCTTGTAATTTCAGCTTTGACCTCAAGAAAGTACAACTGTTGTTCTAGCATTGGAAGTAAATGCTCCCTTTTTAAAACCATTCTTTTGCTACACAGAGAAGCCCTTTGTGGAGGGCATTGGTTAGAATCATGGCTGCAGCAGGAGGATCTGATTTACCCTTTCTTGCTAAATTCTCTCCTCAGGGCTACCAGGAGTCAGGTCTGCTGTCAGTACTCTTACTCTTCTACTCCTCACTATATTTATTCTATATATTCTCCCAATCCCTTCAGCCCCCTCTGTCCTCCTCTCCCTTCCTTTCTTTGTGACACCTCCCTCAGAAATTGCCTTTTAAATTCTTATGGCTTAAATTATGGTATGGCTTTAATTATTATGTCTTAAATTATGACCAAATTTTATGTCTGTAGGTGGTTCTCAAGTACGTCTATGATGAGTGCTATTTCCTCACCAGCTTGCTGGGCATGCTCACCTGGGCTTCCCACAGCCCCTCAACTCCAACACAGCTAAAATGGGACACATCTTTGCTCTGGGAACCTGGATCTCTTCTGGACTGGCCCTACTGTCCTGATTACCGTGTCCAACCCTTCCCTCTTCCTTCCCCTCACCAGCCCCCGGTTGTGTTGATTCTCCTTTGCATTGCCAGAGCCTGTCAATCGTCATCTGAGATCTGTGGTGTGACCTTAGCTTCCCCACTGGTTTGCCCTCCCCTGCCTCTCTTACACAGTGCACCCTATATTTATGGCCAGATTTCCTTAGTTGGATGCTCAGAAACCTTCAGGAGCCAGTCCTCCTGGGACAGTTCAGTACTTCTACAACCTCACCCGAAGCTGCAGTTCATTCCTCACTTCCTTCCTTCCCCTTTTGCACGCTCTGTACTCTGGCGAGACCTCACTGTATGGTGATTGTTCCAGATAGGGTTGCCCAGGAAGTAGTCTTGGGGCAGGGATGAGCCAGCAGCAATCTGGTCAGGCAGAGCTTTTCTTCAGCTTTAGAAGGGCGGGCAGTAGGGAAATAGGATTGGGACAGAGAGAGATGAGCTTCCATGCAGACCCAACAGAGGCAGAGCTTTGGGAGCTGGGATGACTTTTCAGAGCTGTCTTGAGTGCGGGTAAGAGGGCTGGGCCTTTTGAGCCACATGTTAAGCCATCCATCATTGGATGGAGTCTACTTTGAGGAAGGCAGTTTTCTTCAGCACACACATTCCCCAAAATGTGTGTGCTGATGCCAGTCTTTCCTCGACACTACCAAAAGAGAAATAAACATTGTGTAACCCCTTTCTTCCTCAAAAGCAATCCAAGGAGCACTCTACCATTTATCCGCACCCACCTCCACAGTCCCCCGTGGGCACTTTCTTTAAGCTCAGTGGTGGGCCACTACCTCTCAATGCCCCTTTCTAAGCTTTCTTTAATAACACCACTCCCATCAGTTACATCTTTTGCAACAAGGTGTGCTTGCGTGACTGAGTTCTAACCTACGCGCGTGATAAAGAGTGATACATACAACTGCCCGACTGGTACCAAGGAGACCTGGTAGGCTTTCTGTGTCTTCTCCTTTCCCTCCAGCTGTGTGGAAGGCAGACTGTATGGTGGGAGCTGGAACAGCTCATCTGTTCGAGATGGAAGCAGGTGCTAAGAATTTCACAACAAGAAGATGGAAGGTGTGTGGAGCCATCAGACCAGCTCCACATGCCGGAGCTGCTCATGCCAGAGAGCAAAACTTTGGTCTATTTTAACCCGATGGTATTGTTGGTCACTGTTACTTCAGCTGAACTTGGATAGCCTACCTAACTCAAGCTGCAACACTTTTTTCCTCATTTCCGTACATCCATAGTTCACTAAGTGCGCAGGAGTCAGCCAAATGCAACCTCCTCCATTGAATTTTGTTGATCTCTTCTGTACATCTCAAGAGCAGGAATTGGGATTTTCTTTTGTTGACTTTCTGTAAATATTTACCTTTATTTTCCTTAGGAAGTATGGCCTTTTCATCATAAATGACATTCTTTTTCCAGTTTTCAGCTTCTCTACCAAACTGCTATCTGGGTATAATATGTTCTGAGCCCTGTATCTAGCAAAGAATCTTTTACTTAGCAGATATCTGAACTACTTGTTGACTTGATGAAATTCTCCATCAGTTTTGTAAAAATTGTTTCATTTATCAGAGGCAACAAAAAAAAAAATCCTATTTCTTCTCTCACTTATCCCTATGACAGAATGTGGTAAACTGACTAACATATTCTCTCTCAGGTGAAGGGGCCTAGGAATAAATTTTCGATCTTCCCTGGGGTCTTACTAGCCTTTCTACCCTCTCTTTCTGTCTTGTCCTAACAAAACATTAGAACTTACATTTTGAGAGTTAAGTTTGCCCATAACAGACCCTTTAGTGGTGGCCGTGAGCAATTATTTCCAGCAGCAATCCCAACAGAATTAGCCCACAGAGGTAGCCAGCAAGTGATTCTGAGGAGTTACTGTTTTTCCCCCTGGTGCACACAAGAGAGAAAGAGGGAGAGAAATGTTCTCCTGGCTCCAGAAAAGGATCCAGAATTGGAAGCACCTGATGTGATCCTGGCCCTGCTACCTGCTAGAATGGGGATCTCAAGGAAGATGCTAAACCTCTCTAATTTTTGTCATCTATAAAATGGCAATAAAGTGATGTGATCAGAGTGTAGGCTCTGAAGCCTAAAACACCAGAGGTTTCATCCCAGCTCCCCCACTAACTAGCTCCCCCCTTTCTCTGTATGTAATTAGAAAGCCATGGAAAGATCAAGAAAGACTTCATGAGGAAGTAGTAAATGTTTGGAATGTTGGGAGCTGGGGAATTGGGGAGTAGGGAGTAAGTCTCCCTAGCACAGGAAATAGGTTGAGCCAAGGACAAAAGGTTTAGAAAGTACTTTTTTTTTTTTTTTGAGATAGAGTCTCACTCTGTTGCCCTGGGTAGAGGACTGTGTTGTCATAGCTCATAGCAAACTGAAATTCTTGGGCTTGAGCAAATCCTCAGTCTCTCCAGTAGCTAGGACTACAGCATGCACCACTATGCCAGGATAGTTTTCTATTTTTAGTACAGACAGAGGTCTCACTCTTACTCAGGCTAGTGTCAAACTCTGTGCTCAAGCGATTGGCCCACCAATTGCAGGCTCCATTACAGGCGTGAGCTTCTGTGCTAGCCAGTAAATACTTCTTTGCCCTAAAGATAACCATCCCATCCTTAAAGGAGCCAGTAGAACACAGAACATGGCACATGCGATGGACACATACATGGACACGGACACAGACACACATACCCACCCACACACACATATAGATGAGCAGTGCAGGGAAAACACAGACCCTCTGAGGGAACCACGGGCTGCTGGCCTTCGCAGGCTGCTTCTGTGATTGTGGGAAAGACTAAAGACATAAAAGGTCAAGAAATTAACAAAACATTAATGGAGATTACATCCTGATGATTAGACTATAGTGATTTAAATTTTATTCTTTAAATTTTTCTTTCTCTAAATATCCTGCAACACATAATTATCAGAAATGAAGAACAATAGTTAAAAAAAAATAAAGTAGTTCCTGCCTGCTGAATTTTTCAACCTCTGCATTCTTTACTCCGGAATCTTTTCCTTATTTGCCTAGATGAAGATTACTACGTGGGGCCTCTGGATTAGCCAGATTGGGTGATTCATCCCCACATCCAATTAGCCTTGAGACAGAAAGACCGTTTTAAGGTATCTGCGGCTCTAGTGAGGTACTTCTGGTTGCCAGGTAGCAGACATCCTTAATCAACCACAGTGATTTCTCTAACCAATGGCGGGCGTGGTTCAGTATCCAGGCAGCCACTAGGCGGCCTTAGTGAACGGTGGGACAGCTGGGTGGGCAGTGAGGAATGGGCCCTGATTTGCAGTTGCAGGTTTGGTTCATCTCCCACAAATGAGCACATGTAAACAAACTTAGCACACAAAGCACCATCAAAATGAATTCTTTTTTGGCAGGCTCTCTTTGATATTCTGTGGCTTTCAGAGTCTGCTTGTTATCCACACAGGACAGCAGTACATGAATAGCATGGGGAGGGGCGTGGTCGGCAGGGGGCTGGGGGTGAGGAAGACACTCGGAGAACACCTGCAACTCTTCACAGGGCAGTCTGTAACCCAGACTTGAATCAAGGCCACAAATGCACACTTATTAGTGCTACTAGACAATTTCAGGGGGCTGGATATAAAACAGTTCTACTATTTTATGCATAAGTTACATACTAGGGGCCAACAGACTTAAACCTATGTAAAGATAAGAGTCTGTTTTCACCATCTTGATACACAGGGTCTTAAAAATATAAACAGGCTTCATCATTTATAAAAAGGGAAATTTTATATTAAAACCTAGATTTCTGGTAGCCGTGCATGGTGACTTGCACCAGCCAGTTGGGAAGCTGAGGCAGGAGGATCACTTAAGCTCAGGGGTTTGAGGTTGCAGTGAATGAGTTACAATAACATCACTGTACTCTATCCCAAGCAACAAGAGACCCTGTCTCAAAAATAAACAACAACAAAAAATTATTGGCCAGACGCAGTGGCATGTGCCTGTAGTCCCAGCTACTCAGAAGACTGAGGAAGGACGATCACTTGAGCCCCAAAGTTTGAGGCTGCAGTGAGCTATTATCATGCCACCACACACTAGCCTGAAGTGTGAGACAGAGAGAGACTCTGTCTCACCTAAAAAAAAAAAAAATCTGCATTTCTGGCTTCTCTAGAAAAATATAACTGAATGGGCAATGACAGGCTCCCTTTTCCACATGGTGACAACTGGCTGGAAGGAGGGGTGGCTCCCTCCAGGGCAGGATGTGGACTGTCCAGCTCAGCTTAGCCTCTCTCTCCCTTCTTATCTCCCACACTACCCTGTTGCACCCATTCTGGTAACTGACTGGGGCCTGTAGACCTTAGGGTATGAGATCTTTGCTTTGAGCCATTTTACCTGTGTAGAAAATGCAGTTTCAGGCTACTGCGTATAGTCCTTCTGCTATCTCCACAGGAGTTACAATGGCTATATCAGGCTGTGTCTGTCCTTGCAAAGCAGAGGCCCTCCTGATGTCACCTACAGCCCAAGCTGCCTTTCTGTCCTTCTCCTGAGCCCTGGGCCTGAAGGAGCTCTTCCACAAGCTCATTTACCTCCCGGAGGCTGGAGGCTATTTAAAGCCCCCAAGAGATCTGAAGAACTCTCCATATACTCTTGATCATTCAGAAAGATATTTTTGTTTTGCCTTGTTTTTGTAGGACCAATTGATTTACTGGCCCAGTTTGGCTTTTGATGATCACCACAGTCAGATAAATGTTCTCCTAAGGGTGGACAATGGAGTCACAAGTACCGCCTCTACACTCACACCAGAGCAACTGTGTGCACACACACGGTCAGCCGGCAAAGGAGTACCCATCGACCCCACAGGAAGTCTGCCTTTCATGTGAATAAGAGTCATGGAAATTCATTTCTCTCCAGAAGTTACACACATGGCTGAGAACTTACTCCAGTTGGAAGGCCAGAGCTGCTGGTAGGTTTCTGAAAGGACTGGGGAAACCGGTAACCTTCTCTCCAAGGCAAAACAGACAAACACTAACTTTGGTTGACCGGAAGTGTGTCTACACTTGGAAAATGATTTTGATCCCTAAATAATGGACTTGCTAAATGATGCTTTAAAAGCTTTTATGGTTTTTCTTATCCACCCCCTCACTCCAGACTGAGATTAGCCAGGAATCCTTATGCTAAGAAAATATTAGCAACTCACAGAACAGGTCAAGAAGCCCTCTTAGTCATTACTGACAGCCCAGGGCATTTGAGACTGCTCTGTGATGAGTACATCAGTGGGAAACATAAAATTTTAAGGTTTTAACAGACATCATAACCTTCACACAAACAAAAGGCACCTGGAGATCAGGAGTAGATAATTACATCCTTGCATTACTGGTTGTTCTACTTCCAAGGCACTTATGAATGAACTTCCCACCATCACCACAAAAAATGAGCAATCCTGGGTAACCATAAGGAATCATGGTATTAAGCCTAACTGTACGGGTGCAGCCTTTTGCTTAAATGCCACTACCTCTATGAAACCCTCCTTGACCTTAGGATGAAGGATAAAACCTTATGCCCCTCTTCTTCTGAAGCATCTAATACTTATGTCTATTATGGTGTTTATTACTTGCTTATAAGATTGAGAGCCTGTCATTGTGGTTCTGAGGGCCTAACCCAGTACCGTGGATTCTTGCAGATCAAGAGTTTGTGAAAGGTAGAAGGGAAAGAAAAAAGGAGGGAGGAGTAAATGGATCTAGCATTTAGCTCTACTTACCCCAAGGGGCCTGGGTTCCTCCTACCGGGTCTTTGCACGCACACCTTGCTTCCTGTGCCTGGAGTACATTTCCCACTTCATTAGACTGGTGACCTCTTACCATCTTTCAGGGTATTTCAGAACTCACTCTGTCAGGAAACCTTCCTGCATCCCTCTCCCACCTTCCCAACAGTTCTCTTCTTTTCATTCCCAGCACAGGATTGACTTAGCTTACTTACCACTTCAGGATCAGAGATGTTTTTTGTTTTAAACACATGTATCTTCCTGATAAATTGTGAGCACGTTTGGGTCAAGACTTTTCTTTTGTTCCTTCAATTCCTGGGAGTTGTACGCATGCCACAGAGGCATAAAGGATATTTGTTAAATGAATAAATTAACGATTGGACGTCTCTAATCCTTGAACCCTAACCTAAAGGGCGTCTACCTTAAATTTTAAGAGTTATTTAGGAATTCTGGCATGAGCATATAGATTATTTACTTCATTATTTACATTGAACTTTAACTCTAGGGCTGCTGTTCTATTATCTAGGGAGTTTCTGGGTCCCCTTTCTCATGGAGCAGAACTCATTTCTATATCAACCTCAAAAGCAGAATGACTTAAAAGAAAACATAAAAACTCAGACCATTCCTTTAAAGCCAAATATAAATGTCACTCTAGTTTTCTTATTTTAAGTAGAACGTTCACAGTATTTTTACGAGTTCCTTTGTGCCTTTTATTACATGAAATGACATTGGAACAAATGAATTTGGATAATGGACATAAAATTTAAATGATTATTCTGCCTTGGGTAGAGAGGCACTTTTAAAGAAACTGTAATTAGGATGACTATGAGGGTCAATGAGGCCAGAAAAGCAAAGTTTCGGCTACTAAACGTGGGCATTATCCTATAGGAAATGAAAAGACCCGCAAGACGTTCATCAGGGGAATGGTGTGGTCAGGTTAGCATCCGCACATGTCAGTGCAGTAGCTCCATGTGGCTGTCAAGGCCAAACCAAGGCGTGACAGTAGGAGACATCCTGAAGATGTTCATAAAGAAGGACTGCCATGTGGCAGCCCACTACACATGACCTGTAAGGAAATACCATGTATATCAATGACCAGATTTTCTTCTCCTTTCTTTGTTGCTTAACTATAAATTTGGTACCAGATCAAAAATGTGGTGTCATTCCTAGCCATCCGCTCTTTAAACTTGGAACAGAGACAATAAAGAGACGATTGACAATGGTATAATCCTAAGAAGTTTTTTTCCCCTGATTTATAAAAAGCAAAGAATTTCCAATGAATCCTATAAAACTGAGTCCTACCCTAAGGTGTTCGTATCATTAATCAAAGATTTTATTTTGTGCTATTGACTCCTTCAAGTTTCAGTGAGCCTTTGACTGAGACCAGTACTAAAACGCTGATGGTATCAGGTGCATGGCCATTTAATCAACAACAATACAAGAGCAAACAGAACAAGGATTTAAGAGAAATGATCAAAACATAAAGCTACAGCATTCTATGTTAAAAAAAGTTTTAATACACACTTGACTAAAAGATGCATACAATGACTACTGAATTTCCATTCATAGGCAGCCAACAAGAGATGAATGAATTTATTAACTTCAAACAAAATTTTGGGTTGTGCACTAAAAGAATTACAAAGCACTTAAAAATTAAAATCAACTATGGAAGCAACAATGACTATAAAACATGATGGGATGACTTTAAAGAAAGGGTTCAAGTATTGTCCATAAAGTTCTTTAGACACTGGTCTTTGAAAAGTGTGTGCATTTCTCATCTTTGCATAGTAAAAAATAAAAACAAAATACACCACGTGGTAAAATAGCACAGCTTGGTGTGATTCACGTTTGGTCACATGCACCTGTGTGTACTACTCAGCTATCTAGTCGGCATAGCTCTAATTCAATGGGCTCATGCACTATCAAGTGAGCAATGAAAGTAGCGCACGTCTCCTCATCCAGGTGTCATTAACTAATGCAGCAAAAGTATAGCAGGTGAAATGGGAACTCGGTCATCACGTCACACTAACACTTGTTGGGTAACATTAAACGGTGATATACTTGTGCTTTGAGCTCAAATTAATAACAAGGAATACCCACACCATAAAAAAAGGCAAGTGAATGGCATGTGTAAGAGAAAATAGAGCAAAGGGTTTGAAACTATATAACCTATACCACCAAAAATAACTATAATCCATTGTTGATCACTGGTAGGGTTGCATCATCTCTCATATTCATCCACACATAGTTTGAAGCTTGTGTATTTTACATATACACACAAATAATTTAACATTGGAGCATAGGTTCAATTACCTACGAAACTGCCAGTGTAACAAAAAGTTACGCTGACATTTGCCATATGTACATGATATTTGGGGACCACTGTGGTCTGATTTGACAACGTTGTCTGTGAAATGCTCAAAAGTTAACAGTAGAGATTTGATGTGTTTCGTAGCCACCATGGTTTTGTTGCTGTGAAGTCCACAGCGCCTCTGGAAGAGTGGTGAAAGGTATCCAGCTCGGCATCTGCAGTAGGGCAGGAGACACTCAGCAATGCAGCAACAGGAAGGACGTCAAGTTATCTGAGTTCCCTTCAAGCTTCCTCCGAGCAGAAAGAGCCACTGCCATGAAGCAGAGGGATGTAACCTGTGTCTTATGAAGCCAGGGGTAAGGCTGAGAGACCGTGTGGATAGCCCTGTTATCACAATACAAATATACAGCTAGTCCTAGAGAAAGTCCCCCTACCTGGGTAGCACCTAAGACTCAAAAAGCAACAACAGCAGTGAGATGTGAGGTGACAGTCTATTGTAGCATATAGAAATTAAGGTGTCTGTTTTGTGACTGTGATACTTACACAACCAAAGATACCTTAGGGGGAAAGTCATTGTTTTAAGCAATGTCTTAGGAAATAGTCCTTTCCAAAGTCAAAGAAAAAGTTCTAAAATTGATGTCATGAATCTTGCTGCAAAGGGGACTTAGAGCTAAATCCAGCAATGGATTTCGTGTCATGAAGAAGTAAGTAGTATAGTTCCATGTCCTGTTCCTACAGAGAGGATATTAGTTAAGTGGGGGCTTTGGGGGTCCTTTAGTGAAGCTCATCTCTAGAAGGATGCTCACCAAAGTGATCATGCATGAGTCCGTGCATTCAAAACAAGGCTGCAACCACATTTCTTTATTACCTCAATTACATAACACTTGGACAGAAGCTATCTTGACCGTAAATAGAAAAACGAAATTGGTGAAAGTGAAGGAAGCTCAGAGGGACTTGAGAACCTCAGATATAATCTTTAAAATCTGTCTGAAGGAAAAAGAAGACGGTGACTTTGTACATAGTAGAATCCCATTATAATCCAGCACAACTCAGCGTTCCAAGATTAGATGCTTTTGCAAACACAACACACAGAATGAAAGCCTATTATAACAACACTTTAAACAGGTGACTGCTGCTTCTGCCCCACAACCACGTTTGCAATGGGGTTCTACCATGCAGATTTTGAGGCGAGAAGATGAAGCATGAATGAAATATTGACACTAACAGATACAAATAAAATGGAAAGCTTAATTTTTCCCAAGCTTTCAACACTTAAAAATTATTTTTTTTTTATTTAAGGCTTTAAGTTTATCCTCCTTTCACATTAAAGACAGGGAAAGAAAGCTGAAAAACCCAAAGAAACAAAATCATAAGCTTGGCACTTTTGTGATTACTTTGAGAGGGTTTCTACTTTCTTACATTATGTACACACGTTTATCATGACATCAAAACATTTTAGAGACTTGTGAGTACACATATTTGCATTTACATAATTTTTGTGTTTTTGATATGGGTTGTTTTGTTTTCCTCCCCCCACTTTGTCTGTTTTGGTTACAAGCATTCCAACTTTAAACTGCACCTATTTTGTGTCCAAACTCCCTGCATCTGTGGTTTCATCTGTCTTTTTAAGCACGCCTGGTCGTCTTTGTCCATGTTATAAGAAAGAAGGACAGAGACAAGAACGAGAGAAAAGAAACAAAACAGATGAGAAGCAAACGTTAAAACAAATTCACAAAGAACCTTTACAGGAAAAATATACAGATGAGTGAAAATGAGGTGTCAAAATCTCTTATTTCCATATTTACATTTATAAAAGAATGTAATAGCATCAGTGTTCAAATTCCAGCTCCCATTTCAAAAGATGCCCAGTCCCGGGAAATAACAACTGAAGAAAGTCGATCAACAAGCGCGTGGTCCATGGAGTTCTGCCATGGCCTGGTCTGGAGCAGGGAGTAGGGGTTCGGAGTGGGGGGCTTTAGGGAGTCGGGGGGTGGGGATGCATTTAAGTGAAGAGACCCAGGCAGCTTCTGCGTGTTCATCTGCCATCTTCACCTTAGTGATTCCGTTGCAGGTGTTGCTGAGATTGGCTTGCTAGCTTGTTGTTGTATATATGCCATGCAGTTTTTACCCTTTCGAGAATTAGATCTTCATGCCACTGGAGTTTTGTCATTGGTAGTAAAGGAAAACAAATCATGCCAAATCATTTAGGAGATATTAAGTGCCAGCAGGCTGAGGGGAAAGAAATCATTTGCTATTTTTTAATGGTTCTTTTATTGCACTTTTTTTTGTTGCTATTGTTCCTTTTTTCTTTAGTTAGAAAAAAAGATTCTGAAACAGTTCTTTTTATAACATGGTCTTTTGCTCCCCTTTATTGACAGATGGTGGGAGGGGTTCTTTGAAACCCAAAGGGGACAGCTTTCTTTTACACCATCCCCAACTTCAGCCCTGGAGTCGCTACCACCCTAGGTCCTTGTTTACAGACTTAGCAGTTCTGGCAGCACAGCTGTGAGTCCGTGAGACCCAGCATCTGGCCACGCCAGGGGGCGCTCGTCCAGGCAGGCTGGTTCAGATGGGGCCTTGCTGAGTGGGGTCGAACCTCCTCTTCTTGACATTTCTTCCAGAGTGCGGTCAAAAGAAGATGCAAGGGGAGGGGAGGGAAATCCACAATATTAATCAGATGATGATGGGAGAAAGGGGATGCGAATGACAGTGATGCTAGTTCCAGAGAAAAGTAATCAGCTCACACAGAGGCAGTCTCGAGAATAACTTGGAGGTGAAATAGAGCAGCTAACGCTTTTGAATGTCTCCACGACACCCCCTAGAGCAGGTCCTTCATCCTTTTGTGAAGATCAAAGAAGGTTCAAGCTGCTCATTTTAAATCACAGGAAGGCTGCACAGCTCAATTTTTCTCTTATGTCAGAAGTAAATAACATTGCTACTACACCAGATTAAAATTTTTATAGGGAGGCCTCTTCCGCAAAGAGGGCTCTTAGAGACCTAAGGAAAACTGAAGGGTTTTCGAGTTCTGGATCCATGGATCGGCCTTTGCCAAAGAGGCAAAAAGCCCCGCTCTCCTCATTTATTTTGCTGCCGTGGGCGTGTGAGTGCTTACTGCACTGTGGAACAAACACGTTTCATATCTAGAAAGTTGTAAAACAGAGTGCACAGTAAGACGGCACACTCGAAGGAGAATGGACACAGGCGTGGGTTAGTTAAGCAAATGCAGCATTTAGCTTAGTTGAAAATAAGCAAGTTAAAATGCCTTGCTCACAGTGTCCAGTCTCCTAAAAAGTGGTTCCTAGGTTTGAAAAGAGAAAAGAAAGAACCAGCAAGACACTATAAGGCAACAACAAAAGTTGGTTGCAACCTCCCCATAGTCTGGCTTCATGTGGGGCACCAAGCAGGGGGCTCATGCATTTAGTTCTGCATACTGGGCGGGTGCAACGCTGCTGCCACCGGGACGTCATGCAAAACTGGAGACCAAGGAATCCCCAGATCCCTCCTTCCCCTGCCCATTCACTCTGGGCGAGCTGGGTACCCTTAAAAGTCCGAAGTACCAAAAAATTTATAGTCAAGTCCTCCTCCCTCATAAGTAATTCAAAATAAAAACAATACCAAAACTCGAAATAGATATATAAAGACATCCTGATTTTTCCCAAGATGACCTCCTTGATGTTTCTCTTGTGTAATATCAACTGCAAATCTTTAAAGTAAACTTCTTTTTTTTTTTAAGTGTTCATGAAAGTGTCTCATGACTGTCCCATGCGTGTGGCTTCGCGGCCCAGCAGGTGATCCCTTGCACCAAACACTATGTGCACAGAGCTATTTCCTTTTCTTCACCTCCCCTACTTCACCCTCTTTAGAGGTGATGAAAGCAGACATTGCTGATGCTGCACAGGAAACAGAGGTGAGGCCAAAAGGAGGTCTCCCGTAATGAATCTCCTACCACGTTCAGTCTGCCAGGCAGCAAGATGTGCACCCCTGAAGGCAGAGGTTTCAGGGGCCATATTTGCTCTTGTGGGTCAGGGTTGAGAAACAGAGACCCCTGACCTTATGAAATGGCCCTAAAGCACTAGAGGCCCAACCTCATCAGCTGTATACTGCTGGAGCTCCAGAGAAATGTCAGACTAAGAACAAACCAAGCTAGCTCCGTGCGTGCAAATGTCTATACTGCCACATCTAGATTTCTTCAACTGTAGGGACTGTCAGATAAATAGCCATCTCCAAGGTCATAACAGCAATGAGGTTTGTTTTTAAATAGAGATATAAAATTCCATTTCATCCTGGCACACAGGCAACTTCCGGTGTCCAAAAGTTTGTGTCTTTTTAAAAGTTGGGTGTTTGAAGCTCAGGTTGCACTTTCATATAAACAATGTTCTACAGGATTACTGGGTTCCCTGGTCATACCATGAGGCCAAACCACCCTGTACAACCATCTTTCCAGAGGAATGGACTGTGTGTACCAACAGGGAATTCCAGGGCCTTGGCTTGTCCACTGTGTCCAGGCAGGGGCAGGTGAGCTGCAGTACACAGAACGGGCACCCCTGCAGCAGGCAGGCTACGAGGGCTCCTCACATACAAGCTGTAAAACCACTAAGGGCCACTGTATGTTCAGAAGGGCGTGTCCTGTACTCTCTGTATGAAAAAAATTCTTTTTGTTTAGCTTTAATGTGAAGGTGCAACTATCATGAGTAGGTCTTTGCTATGTTCCTTCTACAATCATTTTCTCTGAATACCCTCTGTCCACTAGGATTCTGAAGGCAATTAACTTTCTCATCATAACTTGTAAGGTTTGTCTGGATCATTATAAAACACCAGCAGAAGCCAGAAACCTTACAGTGACATAGTTTTCATCCATTTTTACTACTTCTAAAAAGTCTAGATGTTTTTTCATTACGATATATTATATTTCACACCCCTGTACACCTATACAAAATTACAAACTCTTCAGGTAGCAATATCCTTCTCACCATCCGTGAAGCCTTTAGATCAGCAGTTCTCAACCTGTGGGTCACGTCCCACAGGAACTGTATTAAAGGGCTGTGGCATTAGGAAGGTTGAGAACCACAGCTTTAGATCTTCTTTCAAGGGTAGAATATTTATCAACTGCTATCACATTCTTATTCTATGCTGAGTCACCAGCACTTCCACTGAGAAGCCCTCACTCAGGCCTTAAGACTCCTAGGCCGCTTAAACTGAGCTCACTTTCCTGGGGAGCTGAGTCAGAGAAACGTCCTGCATCTTCCTGGCCAGCCTAGCACCACCACCACCACCTGCGAAAGTCAGAGTGAGAAGTGCCTAACCCAGTTAGTTGCCCTTGGGATTCAGGGAATCAGGCTTCTTATTTTGGGACATGGTTTTGGAAGGCAAGCAAGTAGTAATCTGGTTATTTTCCTCATGGGAAAACTAGCTAAAATCGGTTTCATTTCCTAATTCTATAAAAATTGAAAGCCAAAAAACTCCCAGCTATTTACTCTTTTGAGAAATATAATTAGCAATATCACATTCCTTTCAAATTTCATCCAATTTGACACTCAATTCAGGGACCTTTCCTGGTAATTATCTAGACATAGTCTTTTAAATTTCATTTAAGTGAGGTCATGAGCAGTCTTTCCTTTAGCATTTCCAACACAATGGAACATAAGCCAGACAGGATTTCTTAGATCCAAAGTCAGGTTCTGTATGAACTAGAAACCCAAGTAATTTCTCAGACAGAATAAACCACATGTGATAATTACACGGACTTATTCAACTAACACCGTTAGTGTCAGGAGTAGCCATGCCAGGCCAGCATGGCCCCTCCTGGGGATGAGGGAAAGCCACTTTGCCACTGAATCTCGTGGACAGAGCGGGAGGACATGGTGACCAGCATCTGCAGGCCGAAACACTGCAATTTGGTTGGAAGAGTGCAATATTCATCCCAGAATCCTTTTGGTTTGAGTTGTTAACAAACTGTCACTGCTACCTGCATGTTCTTTTCCTACCATCACCTAGAATTTCTCTTTTCGTAACACAATCACCTACTAACATGAATATAATGACCACCTTGCCCACATTTAAATTCCTACATTCAAATTTAGGGAATGTCACATAAATAGTCATATCCAAAGTGAGAGGGATGGAGACAGGAAACTCTCTCTTCATATACTTTGCACCTTTCCTAAGCTTTAAAAGGGAAGATGCTGCTGAAAAGATCCCTTATCTACCTGATTTTCTCCAATGTCCAGTAAAAGCAACAGCTGTTAACAGTCTGGTTAAGCAGTGTCATTATCCAGCACTGGGTCACGGTCATAACTGTCCATGAGTCAACCAGGACAGAGGTCTGCAATCCTCTACACTCCGATTCACAACTTGATTCTCCGTGTGTATGTGATGGGGAGGAAAAGGAAGATGGGGTGAATGGAAATAAAGGCAAATATGGGGAGAGTTGGACAAGTCGGCATGCCACGTGCCTATGTTTATTTTTCACAGGATTTCTCAGAGAAAATCCTAAGACCTTGGGAAGCCACAAAAAACTAAATCATCCCTTAGTATCCTCATACTTCTGGAATATGGGATTCAGCAAAGTTACTAAAGGTATCCCTACTGCATTATCCAATATGTCAGAATATGCTTAGAAAGATTCCACCAAATAAAACATATTTTTTAATTTTCAAGAATTCCACAGCCTTGCTTGTGGAAGTCTTATTTACATTAACCAAAGGTTTTTGGCTCAACTCTTCTGCCACAAAGTAGGTAATCTAAATTTGTATTATTTGCAGATCACAATAATTTCCATAATCTTCACTATCACTTTACACATACAAACGTGCATACATTCACACATGCACACACGCACATATTCATGCTTTTTACCACCTATTTCAGAGGAAATATGATTTAAGAAAAGAACTATAAAGAATGCTACACCACCATGTCGTGGCTCAGGGCATAGCTGTACTTTCAGTTACACTTGAGCAGGTCATGTATGGTATGATACTTCTTCCATATCTAAACTACTGAGTAACATCTAAAGAGATGTGACAGTAAAAAAAAGCAATCTTTTGCCAACTTTTCTTTCAGTAATAAAAAATCTAATACCGTTAAGTGTTTTTTGGTAGTAATATTTAGAGTCATCTTTTTTACAAATTATTTTCGATTTCTGATTCTACAAGAATTTCTTTTTAAAAATTTACATTGAACTCAATGAAACACTCAAAGGCTTTCCAGTTCAACTAGCAAACGATACTTCCAAATTATTTCTACACTAACAATCTCCAAAACTGACCAAGTAGTGGAAAACCTAAAAAAAAAAATCACTCAGCACCTAATGCATTTTACTACAAGGTAGAGGTAGCTACTTAAAGCTTACTACAAGGTAGAGGTAGCTATTTAAAGCTCAATACAAATCATGTAGCTATTATTAAAATCTAAAGGCTCGGCGCCTGTAGCTCAAGGAGCTAAGGTGCCAGCCACATATACCAGAGCTGGTAGGTTCAAATCCAGCCAAGGCCTGCCAAGAACAATAACAACTACAACCAAAAAATAGCTGGGAGTTGTGGCAGGCTCCTGTAATTTCAGCTACTTGGGAGGCTGAGGCAAGAGAATCATTTAAGCCCAAGAGTTGAAGGTTCCTGTGAGCTGTGATGCCACGGCATTCTACCCAGGTGATAGCTTGAGACTCTGTCTCCAAAACAAAATAATAAAAATAAATAAATAAATAAAATCAGGGCGGCACCTGTGGCTCAAAGGAGTAGGGGCCGGCCCCATATACTGGAGGTGGCGGGTTCAAACCAGCCCTGGCCAAAAACTGTAAAACAATCTAATTAATTAATTAATTAATTAAAATCTAAAACAAACTATTAACCTCTTGTTGCAACCAATAGCACAACAGGAGCAGTTTCTCCAAATTTTCCCTCCTAAAGTTGTATGTTCTAGAATTATTCTTAGTTTTTATTTTTCTTTTGCTTTAGCACATAAAATACTTCACCCTATTGTGTGCCCTTCTATAAAGTTTTCCCTTAAAGTGATTATGAGAGTCCCAGGGCATGGGAAGGGGCCTGGACTCAACTCAGTGGTACATATAGGTCCCTACCTAGCAACCCCCAGGTGGCAGTCAGCAAAGGCTCTTTCTCAACTCACTAAGTGAGTATTGATCCCCCACTTTTGTTTTTCTGCTCTTCTGATGATGAGACATCTCTCTCAGACATAAATAATCTGAACAGAGCTTAATCCACTTATATACACAGTGATAAAGGCTTTTCCATTGTTCCCCAAAGAAACATGCAATTCAAGCTGTGAGCTAGGCCAGGCCACTGTTTTGTGGTCCTGCTACAGAATAGTGTGTTCTTGTCTCCAAATGCTGGTATGGTAAATCTGGCATTGCACGTGGCTGGTTGGCAAACATGCATAGTAGACTGTTTTCCAGGCCTTTGAAATGGAGATTTCTTAATGCCATGACAGTATAAGCCTGGGCAGGAGTCAAATTTATTTCTCTTGAGGCTTATTTATGAAAACTTCAAGTTAGCATTATGCAATAATGACGAAATATGGCATTAACACAATGTACAATGACTTTTTTTATAGTAGTGAGAAACCCAGAAAAGTTTTTGTGTGAATTAGCTAACCCAAATGAAACAATATTTTTTATTAGATGCCACATGATCAACTCACTGCCTGGGCACTGTCTTGTCAATGCCAAGACAAAAAAGGTCAAATGCAAGTTGCTCATATTATGTGTTTTTGAAAACACACTGATGCTAAAACTATTCCACTAACTAAGTCTAACTTTATATTCAAATAGAAAAGAAGTAGTATTTGATAATACTTTTCTAAGTTAAAGTCACTAAAAAACTATAGGCTTACTCATTAAACGTTAATATGATAACAAATTAGAAGAAAATGCTGAATTTATCAAAATAATTTTAGTTTGTTTTTCTTTTATAATCAGCTCCCAATAATATATATATATATATATATATTTTTTTTTTTTTTTTGAGACAGAGTCTCAAGCTGTCACCCTCGATAGAGTGCTGTGGCATCACAGTTCACCGCAACCTCCAATTCCTGGGCTCAAGCGAGTCTCTTGCCTCCACCTCCCAAGTAGCTGGGACTACAGGCGCCCGCCACAATGCCCAGCCATTTTTTGGTTGCAATTGTAGTTGTTTGGCGGGCCCGGGCTGGATTCAAACCTGCCAGCTCAGGTGTATGTGGCTGGCGCCTTAGCCCGCTGAGCCACAGGCACCGAGCTCCAATAATATTTTAGAGGGCTAAAATATACTGAATTCAAGATTACAAGTATAAGATAGAATGAAGTTCATAATTAAGGCAATTATTCAGATAGTTCAGGGCAAAAGCTTTCTCTACTGAGTAACCAGATGGAGCCAAAGTGGGTTTTGGATTTAGATAATGGTTTTATTTCCCACTTAAATTTGTTTCTCTAGATCTGGTTGCAACTTAATTTATCACAGGGAGTGCCTGGCACAGGAGGGCTTATCTACAAATCAAAATCATCAAGTCACTTTAGCAGAAAAAGTGATTATCCAAAGATTCTGGAGCTTAAAGTATCTAAACTGGATAAATCAGGTTTAAATTTTTTTATCATAATTCAAGTTTATTTGTAATTATCTGGTGTATCTATTTAAACAATCTTGGCTGAGTGATCAATGTGTAATCCAGACTGAAAGGCCACTATGAAGGCACACCAGGCCTACCAGTCATGTCAGTATTTAGCCATTAATTAGAAAATATTAAGTGTTACAAGGTCATAGACTTCACATTCTAATTTGAAACCAATTCAGTTGATTGGGAAATTAATGCAAATATTTTTAAAATCTGTAGCTATATAATCAAGCTTTTCTAACCACAAAGCTACATATAATATGTTACATTTGAAAAAAATAGGTAACAACCACGTGGTTACTTAAGCCCTAAAATTTCAAAATATCAGTGGAATAGAAATCAGTTTCAGACAGGTACAAGGAATAAATTTACATTTATTTATTTTCAACTAGGTGGCTTCCTCATATGGCCGACGTATAAATAAGTGCATCTCAGAATGTTTGCTCTTCTAAGCCTGAATGCTTAATATTGAAGAACTTCTACTTTATTCTCCTTAAAAGTGAATGTTTGCGAATTCCTTGAACATTTCCTTCCTGCCTGGAGATGGCATTTGGAAGGTTCATGTTTCTCCTTTTCTAACTCATTTCTGAATTCAAAGATTTGCTTTTGCAGTTAGATTGTTAGAAGCTAAAATCTTGTAGCAGGAACTCAAAACTTGGTTATGTAAGCAGAAAAGAGAAGTGCCAGAGCCACCAAGAAGAAGACATGCCGTGTTGCTTACTTAAATCCCCAGCCTGTGCCCCCAAGGACAATAGCTGCTACCAGGATGGCACCAGCGATGGAGCCTATTATGAGATTGGTGGCACTAGGACCTGTGACAAAGGATCATGGGAAGAAAGTCATATGAACCAACCACTGTTGTTACCACGAGGGAAAGGCAGTTAACATCCCTGATTACAGATGGCTCAACATTTAAATCGCCTTTATTTACTTAATCGGACTTTTAGATGCTATGACTAGTGACTGCTTGGATTCATATGCTTTTAAATCTAAAATTTCTGCACCTCTGACAGTTAAGTCCCCTTAAATTCGCCTTTCACAGGATTTGAAAGGCCCCCTTTGCTACTGTTGCTCGTACTCCTCCTCTTCCCCTCTCCCAGCATCATGAATCTGACAAGTAGCGCCCAGGGAGCACATGGCTGCGTTAGGGTGAGCTCGACCTGACTGACACGTGAGGCATGGAGAGAAGGGAAAACTGCCCACTAAAGCGCTCTTCCAAGCAGCGCGGGGAACTGCTGAATGCTAACTTTTTTTATTCCCCCCTGGAGGCAGCTGAAATTTAGATGTCAAGAGGAGGTTACCAATAAAGATCCGACTTTGAAGACTTACTCTGAAAGATACATTTCTTCCTGGTCTTCACAGTGATAGAGACCATAATGGGGTCCCAAAGGGAAGATATCAACAAAGCATTAAACTCTTTGTGCTAATTTGGGGGACATGGAGAAAAGACTCCTTAGGTTCAGTTGAGAATAACTTTTAAGTTCCTATTTATTACTAAAAGAAATTTGAAGCTTGAAGATATTTAAAAAATGAAGAGAGTCAAAAGACAAAAAGAAAGAAAATATAAGGTGGAGTTTCTGTTAGTTGTGGAGTAAGAGCTGATCAGTATTACAGTAATTCCTCTCCTTAGTTCACCTTCAAAGCTAAGCAATGTGAGATTTTGTATAATAATTATTCTCAATATCACATCCTTCAGGGTCCTAAGATGCAGGTACAGTGCCCCCTAGCAACAAAATACTTTCAGTCCTAACTATACATCCCTGTTCCAGAAATCACAAGGCCAATTTTGCTAGTTTTGCTGAGTCTTGTGTTTACATTCATTTCTGCATTAAAAATTCTCTTTTCTGCTCACATCGGTGCCCTGTGTACATAAATGGATGCCACTTTGGGGCAGCACTAAAATCACATGCATGACATGGCATGTTTTTCCTCAGAGACCACCCAGTGCTTGGTGGGCAGGTACAGGACCATTGTGATGGGGTCCCAAGGATGCAGGTCTCTGCCAGCTCTGGGTTTGTGACATGCTATTAACTCCTCAGATTCTACAGAACACAAATCTCATGTTGCCTTTAGAGATACACCAGTAATTAAAAAAAAAAAAAGAGCAACGAAAGCAATTTATCTACTGTGTATTGAGAATTTACTATGTACCAGGCATAGTTCTGAGCACTTGATATATAATACTTCATTCAATGCTCAAAAAAACCATGAAGTAGGAACAATGACTGTCCCTGTTTAACGGATAAGGAAACAGAGACTTCTGGAAAGTAATAAGTGACAGAAGCAAGATTTGAACACAAATCTGGTAATTGTTAGACACTAAAATGTATCCTATAAATCAAGGGTCAAATCTCTGGCCCTACTCTGTTTTTGAAAAAAAAAAAAATTATTGGAACACAACCATGCTCTTTCATCTACATGTTGTTTATGACTAAGCAGCTATCGCCTAAGAGGTAAATGGCTTTGACATAAACAATGTCTTTTCATTCTAAGAGGGCATTGTAGAGAGGTTGTGACAGATATTCTGCTGCCTGAAACCCAAAACTCCTTTCCATCTGGCCCTTTCCAGAAGGTCTGCTGATCCCTGCTCTAATGAGACTTTATCCCATTCATATGTATTTCCTCATCGCATTTCAATAGGGAATCAAAATTTGAACAAATATATTTACAAAAAAAAAATTATGTTACCATGTATATACTTCATGCTCTAGATAAAACTTGCACTTTGCTAGGGTCAGAAAATGCAGGCTGGAATTAGAATCTAGATGTAAGCCACAAGAAATGATTTCTGATTGATAATTGCAAACTAAAGCATAGAAATTTTAAAAATTAAAACAAGAGCTCTTACCAGGAAATCCTTACTGACTACATGAACATTATACTATCAGTGTTAAAACAATTGACATTGTACTATATGAATTTTATTTTTTAAAATACTGTATTTACTAGTTGAGCAATTGTGGCAAAATTTAGATTTTGAAGGGAACAATCAGTAAGTTAATAGATAAAAATAGCTCATAAACCCAAAATAATAAATATATTTTTAGAAAAAAGTATATATATGTTATTAATATTTACACTTATACAGACTTACCTGTCAAAACCAGAAATAGCCACAAACCAAGAACACTGGAAATGATGATTGACAATGAGAGCTGTGACAAGGTCTATGTTTTACAACAAAGGCCTTTTTGACTTTGCCTATGTCTAAGACTCAAAGGAAGGGTTATTAAAATTTGCTTAATATTGTGGCCAATAAATAAAGTAAAAAATGTATTTGGGTACATTATTAGAAAACTGTTTTTCAAGGAGGAATTTCACATAAATGTATGTATAGAATTGTCCCCAGGAAAGGACTGTTCTCTCTGTAAATCCAGTTAACAGACCCAAGGTGAAATTTCACAGGACAAAGTTCTTGTGTCTAAATATTTACCTCTGTTATATTGTTAATCTCTTTCCTCTCTTCCTATTATAGAAATAACCAGAGGAAGAAGACACTTCTATACTTTAGCTTCTCCTGTGCTAACTCCACAGACCCTACTAATGGGATGAGAGTTGGAAGGTTCAAGTCTAGTAGAAGTTCCTTGAAGCCAGGGGACAAAGGGTTCCCACCATGCTCAACACAGTACATGATCTATAGATCTGATCCCTTCTGAGAGCTATTTTGGTACCCAGGCCTCCCAATTTGGTGTGTTCCAGTTAATGGGACTAAAGGGGGATATGTCTGATATCGACAACATGCCATGATTTGAGCATGTTATTTAAAAATCTGGTGATGCCTCCAGACACTAGTAATTCATTTCTGAGACTCTTGAAGTGTCACCACCATTACCACCACCACAGTAAAGAAAAAAGACAATATGTGAAGGGCTATTACTGTCTTTTACGAATGCTCTCTTTGTGATTAGACACAGAATAAAACTCCTGATAATCTTTTAGTCTATACATTAGCAACCTCATGAAGCAGCGTCCCATGGAGAATGGACAGCTATTCTGAGAATGTGGTCCAAGTACAGAGAAAAACTGAAAGGCACCAGGAGATCTTTATTTCTGTGAGGGCTTACGGCAATTGACACACAATATATTTACTTATACACTGGCTGCTTTTAAAACAAATCCACCAGATGATTTGCAGGTTTTTGCTTAAGGTTAGGCAAGTTTGTATTAATTCCAATCCAATGTTTCTGCCACCTGCTTTCTCCCCAGCCCTTATTTATTTTGAGTGGGAAAGAGGTCGGTGTATTACTTGAAACTGTCTTACAGTTTTAAAAGAGAAAAACATAAATATGAACTCACCTGATGATTTTATTATCAATTTTAGTCTGCATAAAAAATAATTAAAGTGTTTTTGTTTATTTTTTGTCTGATACAGGACTGGAAAGGATTAAATATATTTTCATTCTTAATGATCCTCGCAATATTTATGTAAACCTTGAATCTGAGTTATAAACCTATTTTATTAAAAAAAAAAAAGGCGGTATCTCAAATATCTCATTAAAAAAATTAAGTTGAAGCGTGCTGTATCACTCTAAATAAAAGGAGAAAACATTGGTGGCTATCATCCTTATTACCTATACAAGGTACTACAACTGTTAATAATTCTTAGTAGTGTATATGGATTTATTTAACTTGTGAAGATTAAATTTATTATAAAAATCCTATTAAGGATGGCGCCTGTGGCTCAAAGGAGTAGGGCCGGCCCCATATACCGGAGGTGGTGGGTTCAAACCCAGCCGCGGCCAAAAACTGCAAAAAAGAAAACGTATTAAAACACTCACATGAAAGCATTTTCTGCCAATAAATGGTTCTCTGTATTTGAAAAGATTTTTACAAAGTAGAGGAGCAGTGGACGTTTCAGAACTGCTGCCTCAATTGTGAAGTTCTCATAAGCACCCCCAATATTATTTCATGCCCCACATTGTTCCAGACAGGAGAAGGTTCTACATGACACGAGAAAACCACAAGACACGGACACGTTCAAATCACACCACAAGTTGCACGACCACAGGAAACACAGAAGGGTTGGGGACAAGTGTCACCTCACACACCAGGCACCGTACAGAGACACTCGGAGACGCACAAAGATGCTTACTCTATTCCCCACCCTGTGCCTCCAAATATCACCCCCAGAGCCAGAATGGTGCCGGCCACGGCCCCTATCAGCCTGCTCGTGGCCATATGCACTGTGTGGAGGGAAAACGGAGATGTTTTAACACAGGAAATGACACACTAATTTCCCTAACAGACAAAATAATACACTCAGGAAATGCTTTGAAAGTCCATTAAATATTGAAATCGTTGCCTTAAGATTTGAAATTAAGATTGACACACACACTGAGGAGATTTGAGGATAATTTTGAATTTACCTTCATGCTCCTCACGCCCTACTCAAAAATATACTCTGTTATGTTTTAAACACATTCATAATTAATGTGACTTATCATTCCTACCAGATGTGAGATAAAATTAAATTATAATTTAAACAGCATTAACAAAGAATCAATATTTTAATCACAAAAGTAATGAAACATTAGCATATATTTTACAAAATTCTCAAACTGTAAGATACGCCTTAGAGGCTACACCTTTTCAAAATTTAGAATACATTGTTCAGTTTCACAAAAATCTTTAGAAATCTGAAACAGAATAGAATTTATACTAAATGCATGCGTTACCTGGGAAGTTACTGAAAACTATCTTCCAAATAACTCTGTGATGTCTGGATTTCTGTCATAGTATTTGGACACTCTTTGTTTATCAACGATGCACTGACAGAGAGTTGGTCTTTAGAAACTGTATTAATTGCTTCAGACCACCCAGTGGTAGATTACTAAAGAGTGAGACTCTCAATAACCATGTATCATTTCATCCGCATATAGATCTCATATACTGAAAAGTAAAGCCCCCCACGTTTGACGTTAAAGTAGGAAGGCATGTGATTTAGAGTTGTGCACCTGTGTGCACACAAAAATATGGACATATGTACTTTTTATCTCATATTTCTATACAAGTGAAAAGTGCTGGCTTCAAATCACCTTATCAATGAAAACACAGATTGGCTCGGACAGGGCAGCTCTTGACACAGACTGTGTACTCTGAGACACAGCAAAACGAAACAAAGAACCAGACTCCAAGTCGCAACTCTGAAAGGCTTGATATGGGGCTCACTGATCTTCTGAGCTAAATACACTCCCAAAGGAAAAGCAAGAACCTGGGATCTGTGACCCTGGTGAGCGAATGAGTAATTACTTCATTTTATCACAGGGTAAATAATAGGAGTGAGGAATTCTAGTTTTATCTTTTAACTACACTATGCGTTGTTCTTAAGAAAAAAAATGAGAAAAGATGGGAGCATAACAGAAAACAGGGAAAATCCACTGAGAGTGCTGAAGAGAAAAGGAAAAAGACCAACATAAAAAGTGGCAGCAGTGTTATCCAGATATGATGATATGTAATAATTCAAGTCATCAACGCTAGGAGAGGCAAACATTAGGATGCAAAGCTATTCCAAATATTCCAAGACCTTAGAAAATCATTACCTGCAGAATACTATACCAACTAGGATACATTATTTTAAAAAATTTTTTAATTTTTTTTTTTTTTTTTTTGCTTCAGTTAGGCCCTGGCTGTCAGCACTGTATAACATTAGAGTCCTATTACTTCCTCAATTTTCATACAAGCCATATACGCCAAATACAGGGGGGAAATGCCCCTTTCCTTAAAATGTAACGTTAAACGAACATGTAACGTTAAACGAACGTGTTAATTTTTTAAAAATTACAACTGCGGGAAAGATGAATAAATGTAACAATTTAAACAATGTAACAATTTAAAGGCTTTTGCATTTGCTACAGATGTTATTTCTCACCACAGAAACAAGAGTAGGCAACCCTCCACACAGATTAACCAGAGGAACAAGACATTTCTACGGGCACTTCAAATAGATACTGAAGATAAACGGAGAAAGTCTGTAATCTCCACTGAGCAAAAAAACTTACCTCCCCATTCTTAACTGATAAGTACTCTTGACACTAAAGCAAGATAAAAGAAAGTGGGAAAAAAGCTTTTACAAAAGTGTCCCCGGCCCTCCTTGTCCTCTCTCCCTCCCACTTCTTTTATTTCGGGAATACTGCCAACATGTGGAAAGTTCCAATTGATTCTTTGATGTTATACTTAACGGGGTTATCTCTTCAAGAAGCGATTCCACCTGTTTTCAAACTGGCATAACTTAATTGAGTGGCTCACAAGTGAGTGGATTTTTACAGGGGACATTTGAACACTGAAGTTACGGCTGCTTTTCACTGCAACAAAGAATTTATCCTCTCATTGAAAACAATTTCCTTGGACCTTTGGGGGCCTATAATCTAGTTTTACATCTACATTAATTTATCTATTCTCTAACTAGATGTTTTTATTAATTCTTTCATTCATTATCTACTAAGTGCCTTTCCAGGAACCATGCTGGGCACATAATAAAACAGCTTATTTTCGAACCTGGAGATGGAACTCTTAAACCTTCGAGCTGGTAAGGCCATCTTTGTATTAGGGATGTAACTGTGTTCCCTAACTCTTTGACAAACTTACCTTTCATTAACAACACATTTGTGGAACCTGTTTATCACCTAGTAGTTGTTTTCCTTTTTGTTTCCTTATTTATTTCTGTTATTTGTCAGTTTAGTATTACTTTTAGTTTTGATCCTTATTATCTAGATTCACTTGTGCCAAAAGGAAGAACTTTTGATAAGCATATAATACCAAGATATAAATTATACCTTTTCTCTCCTTAAGATTTTCTATTTTATATGTAGAATTCCTCTATAGAAAAGTCATGCCTCAGATATTCTGAAATCATGCTCTTTTAAAATTCAGTGGGTTTCCCCCCTTATTTTTAAAAAGTTTCTGAAATAAGAAGGTGCATTATTTTACCCATGGGGTTACAAAAACGGCTAAAATCCTGTAACCTGAAATACTTCAAGGGTGACATCAAAACCATCATTTGGACCAAAGTTCTTTCAGTAGAGATTTATTATTCCACTAAAATTTAAGATTAAAGTAAATATTGGCTGGCTCAGTGCCCATAACTCAGTGGTTAGGATGCTAGCCACAAGCACCGGGGCTGGTGGGTTCAAACCCAGCCCGGGTCTGCTAAACAACGACAACAACAACAAAATAGCCAGGCACTGTGGCGGGCGCCTCAGTCACAGCTACTTGGGAGGCTAAGGCAAGAGAATCACTTAAGCCCAAGAGTTCGAGGTTGCTGTGAGCTGTGATGCCACAGCACTCTACTGAAGGTGACAAAGTGAGACTCTATTTCAAAAAAAAAAAAAAAAGAAAGAAAAGAAAAGATAATCTAGACTAAAAGTAAGTATTAATAAATGCTTTATATTTTTCATGATAGCATTGGCATCCAGCTCCACATTTCAATGGTAGACATACAATCAAATCTCCTTACCCTTTTCCATAAAATAAAAGAAATATTTCAAGTTCATTTCTGGATTCATAGAAAACTGTCTAAAAGGCTGCAAAATAAATCATTTCATAATAGAATATATTTCAGACAGTTTATGCTGACAATGAAAGTTGGGAGTTTTTCTGAACTGAAGCAAAATAAACTCACAGTTACTGAAAATTTGTTTACTCATTTATTTATTTTTGAGACAGAGACTCATTTTCTTGCACCTAGTAGACTGCTGTGGCATCACAGATCAAATTCTTGGCTCGAGTGATCCTCTTGCCTCAGCTTCCCAAGTAGCTGGGAGCACAGGCACCTGCCCAACACCTGGCTATTTTTAGAGACAAGGTCTCACTCTAGCTCAGGCTGGTCTTGAACTGGTGTGGTCAGGCAATCTTCCTGCCATGGCCTCCCAGAGTGCTAGGATTACAGGTGTGAGCCACCGCACCCAGCCCTTGAAAAATTTTTAAAATTTTAAATTTTAAAACTTGATAAATCCTTAAGTTATTGTTGAGGCATTGTAAATGAGAAAGATGCCTGGGTGACACATAGTTAAACATGAGCATATCATGTATGATAAGCATACTGTCTCATATCTAATTCTCTGAACTACAAAATCAACAATTTGTGTACTCACAAAGTCACCAGAAAGATATACTGTAAATAAGACTCCTCAACGTTAATACTTTAGAAAGCAAGACTTAAAAACTATTATTTTAAAAATACTAACTGCTACTAATCCAATACTTCCTTTTTTCTCTAATTTTACAAAAACAACCATAAATAAGTAATGGTCAGCTCATACCCTTGATTATTACTTGGTTATTGTTTTGCCCTTTCTACTTACTATTGTGTTATAAGAACTAGTAGAATAACTTAATACTCAGCTTTAAATGAGGCGGAAGGGTATAACAGAAAAAAGTATTTGGCACTAACTGGCTGTAAATGCTGATAATTAATTTAGTCTTTTCATTGGTGAAATGGCAAGTTTGGACTGCATTGCTTCTAAGGCCCTTTCTATCTCTGACTTGATGACTATGATCATGATGAAAAAGTCTGACCAAAGCTTCCCAGAACAATGTCTCTGCCTGTACATATCACTGACAACATCTGGCATGATCCAGTTTCTTCCCTTCCCTTTTTAATGGTGATGTGAACTATCAAATGAGAAAAGTTCTATTACATTCCCTAATAAGCACCATGCAAAGATGTCTACAGATTGGCAAAAGTTAAAGGTACTTGACAGGGATCTCCCTACAATGAAAATTCTCGATCTTCTAATAGAGTTGGAATAAATTCTATTCTTGCGGGATAAACCAAAGTAATTTCCTTCAGTGATTTCAATGGAAACAAGAAGAGAGAGGCCAGGAGAGTTTTCAGATGCGAAATAAATGACCATGCAGAAAAAAATAAATTAACATGGAATAGAAATCTCTTCAAAAAATCTTTGCTCAAATGGTTTGGGTTTTGCGGTCCTTTCAATAATTTGGTTTGAGAAGCTGGAGTGAATAATCTAGCATGCTTTAAACTGTGGGTCAATGGAGAGAAGTTGTGTTACGTGCAGAGTGACTGCAGTAGTAATCCTTCCAGGTATGCTGCTACTCCCTACTCCAATGGATAGGTTGAATTTCTTATTCTCCTAGGAACTTACAGCTAAAATAAAAACCCCAAACACCTGGGTTTGTTCTGATATTCTCCAATCAATGAAAACAAAGTCATAGAATTTGCCTATATTTTGCTAATTCAGTCTTGATCCAAAGGGTAATTGGGTATAATTTATCTTTTCTGTCCATATTCATTATATAAAGGGTAATATTTTTATTATGATTCTTTTTTATTTTATTCTTTATTTTATTACGGATTTTTTTCCCTATCAAAGAAGCACATTGAAATCAAATAAAACTAAACATTTCTAATACCCTCTCACTGCATCTATACAGAAAACCTTTGTCTACAACGTGACTGGTGGCTAGACCATCATGGGTGTCACTCAGTATATGTGGTGAACATTTGGGGAAGTCACACACTGTGCCAAAGAAGGCAAATGCTGACTAAACCAACTGGATCATGAGAAAAAACACACGGCATTGTGGAAAACCCTAGCGCTATCCACACCGTTGAACCTACAGTCAATAACATACTAATTGTGATAGCATTTTGAATCCATTACCTGTTACTCTTCCGCAAGGCATGGATATACATAAACTGAAAATCAGCACTACGATGCATTTCATTTCCTTTATATAAAGGGAAAGGATATGGTATCTATTGAGTGCCTACTGTGTGCCAAAGATGTGCTACCTTTTAAATAGTAGACATCCAATAAATACTTGCTAAATGAATTAAAATAAAACTTAAAGTATGTAGTTTTTCACTTAGCATCTTCTTTTAACTTGAATATCAAAATTAAAATCATCAAATCTACAACAAAGCTTTAAAATGTTTAATATCTGTTGTTTCCCACTTTACTAGCACATTAGAGGAGTTTTCTCTAGAGGCAGCAAAAATATAAACAGATAAATATTTATAGACGAGGTTTCACTACACTAAAATTTTTGATTTTTCTGGGAATGTAATAATTTAAATAACTATTACTGAGTGACATATTTTCAATTTAATCAAAATTATTAGAAATTCATAAGGATTTCGAGAATTTTAAAATGACTTCAAAATTTTTAAATGACTCTATTGTCTTCATTAAGAATGAAAACTTAAAACATGCAATAGGAAAGAAGTATGCCCGAATGCTTATGATTACCTCTGAGTTGTGAGATTAGGGGGAATTTTTATTTTCTTTCTAATCTTTTCTGTATTTTCAAAATTTTCTACAATCAGCATGTTTTACCTGAATGACTGAAAAAGTTTTGTTTGTTTGTTTTTTTTCAGAAAGAAAGAGCACAGAACTCCACCATGTTAAATGGGGAGAAAGCAGAACAAAGGCAGCTCTGAGTGCCCTTTTCCCTAGAACGTGACTGTTCACGCCTCCAAATAACTTTTCTAGAGGTGGGAGAGTGAAGGAATAGAAAATAGACAGAACAATTAACAATCTCCTACACTTCCTAAAGAAAGGACACAGTCCAGGTTAATTCAGCTCTGCTCATTTGTTCAGGCAAGATGCCACCACTTGAGGAAATAGCATCTAAATCTTCAACCAAAAAATTATGGAAAGAATGAACCTCTGCTTCTCTTGTCAGAGCCTAAATCTTCTCCGAATCTAACTTTAGAAGGTAGATACAAGACTTTTGTGTTCTAAAGTAACAAAAAAGTGGAATACACTCCCTTTTAGAAATAGAAGGAGAACAAAAACAGGCTGTGAGGGAGTGATTGTGATTCTTATAGAATCTCTGTATCATGGCCAAGTTAAACAAATGCAGAAAATGTGTTTTAACACATCCACCGTTAGCTGTTAATTCGCATGCACCTGAATCAGCCTGAGTCTCTTCAGGAACTGAGGACTGTAGAGCTTTATGTGCCTTTCAAGTCCTATTTTCCCACGTGAACTATACTGATGTTCAGACAGTTTAAATGAACTTTCATCCAAAGCTAAGCTGATTACTATGATACTATCCCTTTAGTTATTTTCCTACTTGTAGGTGGAAAGCATGGTGGTTACTTACAAAGTACCATTAGCAGGACCGTGAAAAAGAAGCTGATGCACACTGTCACTGCTGATGTATCTAAATTTGTTCTAGTCATTTTTTGGTCTTTCAGGCACAGGCTATTGATTCTGTAGTAAACCTCTTGTGACTGATGGCTTTTCTAGATACGGGAGAATCATCTTAGGGTTGATAATGGGGAGAATAAGAAGAAAATGACTACTGCATACTACATTATAAGATGATGTATGATGAAATAGCGGAGGGCATGAGTCTGAGATCAGGCCCTGAGATCCTGGCTTTCCTCTTATTCCCAGAATAGGATGTCACCTGAGCTTAGGGCCCAGGCATTCTCATCCACAAAATCAGACGATGGTCCAGGGGGTCACTGAGATTCCTTCTAATTCTAAAATTCTAATTTCTCTCCTCTTAACGATTGATTAAAACAAAGGTACAGATCTTTCACATTTTTCTTGAACAATTAAAGTTCTATGAAAAATTCCAACTCCTGAGTAAAAAGAGCTTGGAAGGTTACAGCTTCTCTCTAAATGAGATGTAACTATGGAGAAATGACCAGAGTCTCACGTCACGGAAAAAGATTTTAGCTATTAGAAAAGTTGGATAGCGCCTTACACAAACTATAATGTAATTAGCATTTGTGAATATAGAAAAAGAATGATATTTAAAGGAGAAAAACTATCTTAAAGGAAATGGGTATATTTACTTTTTCCTAATCTCAGCTCTAGACAGACACATTTTTAAGATTTGATAGAGAACACTTAATTCTGCAGTAACAGGAATTATACACTTTAATGGCAAATAGAGATATTCTAATGTGTTTCCTCTCAAATCTATTAAAGAGTTATAATAGTGTGTTGGAGCAGTGAATTCCGTATGCCATGAATTGAAACTGAAATCACACAAACCCTTGGGTCCTTCATCCTTGGGGGGATGAGGGTTCCTAACTGGGTCCCGGATACTGCAGTCGGTCCCAGCCCAGGTGAAGTCACAGATGCAGGTGGCTTCATTACTACACACCTGTGAAGAAAAAAGAACAGCAATGGGGCATCTTCACTGCACTTTGTAAGGTAATGATGATGCAAGTCAAACAGACACAAGGGACGGGGAGAGGAAGCTTTAAAACCATTCAAAATATTTTTATGAAGTTTCCCATGGTTTTGAGCACTAGACAAGAGGAAATGACACATAGACTAAATTGTTGAATGATTGTCCTTCCATTAATTATAGAAAAATAAATAAGAAAATTCTTAAATCTGAATTATTTGTGTTGATGTTAATTACATACACAAATGTCTGACATGGTAGTTTGTGCGGTTTTGTTTTTCCAGAAGGAGATGCTTCTAGAAGCATACTTTAAAAACACAAATGCTTAATTCAATGAATATTGGGCTCAAGAGGCTCTGGCACAGGTAAAAAGACCAAGAGACACAAGTCACCAAGGCGCTATGTTATCTTACTGCGTCAAACATCAAGCTCATTTGTTGTGCCAAACAACCACCCCTCCTGCCTTCCCTGCCAGTTGCCAGGCTGGAGACCTCAGAGTAATCTTTCTCTTCTCCCTTTCTCTGGTCACCCAGCAGCATGCTGGAATGGACTTGTAGTTTAGATGGAAAACAAAAACAAACCCACCTGAGCCCTTATCTCCCTGTGAAACACATTCAGAGACAGATTTTTGGAGATGATAAAGTGAAACTTAGAACCTTTCAGAATCTTAAATGCTATAATGCAAGGATTATGATTAATAAGGCTGAATGTGGGTTTCTTGTTTTTTTTTTTTTAACAGATGAGAAAGTGGGAGTGGAAGTGAACAAGAACTTAGGGTCTTTGTATGCATTAAGTGTTATGTTTTCAGAGCAAAAACAGAAATAACTCAAAAGCCTGCCTGGTGATTTCACTGTAATGTAGCAATTGCTGAGTGCTTGCTGTGCTCTACGTACCTCTGCTAAATGCTTTATGCAAAGATTTCATGTAATCCTCACACTAGCACCATAATGGCTGAGAGAGGATTAAGTGATTTGAGCAAAGTCAAACGGGATGGCAAGAAGCAGAGGCAGGATACAACCCCAGGATCCTTTTTCGCCCCCAAACCCGTGTTGTCAATCACTAAGCTATCCAGCCTCCATGAGCCCATGATTCAACAAGAACAAAAACTCTGGACTATAGCTGGACACAAGCTTCATGGGCCTTGTCCTGCTCCCCATGTGCCTATCTGTCTACTTTGGGTTATTCTTACCTCTATTCTAGCACCTGCCTTTTATATTAATATTCTCAGTTTCTTCACATACCTTTATTCCATTTCTGAAGTGTATGTAAATTTTAAAAGGATTTCTTCATGCTAGGCTCAATTTAAACAATATTAAATTTAATTTTGGACTGGAAGCCTTGGTTTGCAGTAAAGGCAACTAGTACAAACACGTTGTTCACAGAATTACAGGTATGTGCAAGTGTGAAGAGGGACAGCATCTTCTCTTTGGGTGACAATGGTCCAACCATAGCGGTACATCTCTACCCATGAGAATTATGTCTGTGATCCAACCTCTAGTCTAGTGCAATCCTGTACACACAGACACTCACTGAGTAGCTAAAGTGAATTACGGAGATGACTTAAATTGTTTGTTTTTTGTTTTTTTTTTGAGACAGGACGCTCACTTTGCTGCCCTCAGTGGAGTGTGTGGCATCATAGCTCTCAGCAACCTCAAACTCTTAGGTTCAAGTGATCCTCTTGCTTCAGCCTCCCGAATAGCTGGGACTACAGATACCCACCACAATGGCCAGCTATTTTTAGAGATGGGGTCTGGCTCTTGCTCAGGTTGGTCTTGAATCTGTCAACTCAGGCAATCCACCTGCCTCAGCCTCCCAGAGTGCTAGGATTACAAGTATAAGCCACAGCACCTGGCCCTGTTTAAGTTGCTTTGAATTGCACAAAATAGGCACATGGGGTTCCCTTAGAAATCATATCAGTTTTCTTCCAACTCTAGCTATTATGATAATTCATTTATGTGTCAAGATGAGTAGGCCCTGATTAAACTTTATTTCTGGGCATGTCTGTGAAGATGTTTCTAGATAAGATTAGCATTTGAATCAGTAGACTCTCTAATAAAATTCACTGCCCTTCTCAATGTGGGTGCGTATCATCCAACCCATTGAGGGCCTCGAGACAAAAAGAAGGGAGGAACTTGCCTCCCTTTTTTCTCTGCCTCACTGCATGAACTGGGACACTTCATCTCACCTTATCCAGTTGACGAGGTTTACATTATCAACTCTGCTGGTTCTCAAGGATTTGTACTCAGACTCAGTCTCCATCCTACTGACAGCAGACTGCAGTACTCAGCCTCCATAACCATCTGGGCCAGTTCTTTATCATGTATCTCTTTTTACACATACTGTATATAGCTATAGACATATATATATATATTTTTTTTAAGCAGCAGGAGAGAGTTTATTGATGGCAAAATTGATAAGCATGATCAGCAAAAGAGGGGAAAGCAAAGGAGGGGGAACAGAACCTCTGGCAGTGGTGGGGAGTCCATGTGGGAAGCTCCAGCAACGTGTATAAAGATCGATTTCTAATTTGTCCAGCTCTCTAGAGAACATTGACTAATACAGATGTTAAATTATATCTGGTGAATATAGAGAATACAAATAGCCAGAAATAAAAGAAATAACAAAAGTGAAGCAATATTAACACAAGGTTTATTCTTAGCAGATAAGCGTATGAAGAAAATTATTATAATCAGTATTAACAACAGCAATACCATGGAGATGGCAGAACTGGAAGTCTAACCACCATGAACTTGGAGGATACCCAACAATGAAGAGAACATTGACACCTACTTACCCCGTGGCCTGAACAGACTTTACCCTTGGAATCAAGTGGGCAGCTGCTCATATTTAGAGCTTGAATCTGTAGGCACTTCCGATCTAAACACATCATGGATGGGCCACATGGCGTTCCATCTTCCACATAGCCCACATCTGTATCATCATCTAAAACTACATGAGCACCACTAAAAGGAGAAAAATATCCATAAACCATTAGCACCACATTTAGAAATAGAACATCAGCCTGAGGCTTGATTTTCCTGAAATTAAAGAGACTATCAGTGGACCTGAGTTTCTCCCAGTGTTTTCCCATTCTTCTCTTCCTCTTTCTCCTTCCTCACCTCTCTTTAATAAAAAAGAATTAGGAAATTATCTTTCATTTTCATTATTACACTGCACATCATCAGGAAACAATGTCATCCATATGAAGTGTATTCTAAATCTTCACTTGTTTTCAAGACCCACAGAAAGTGCAGAGGAGGAGGTGTGTGTAGGAGATCAACAGGAGCAAATATGTCACTAGTTCTCCAAAGCTTTCAGATGTGTAGAAAAAAGCAGATATTGGGGGAAACAACAAAATGAAATTATTATTATTATTTCAGAGGGTTTAATTATCCATAATAAAAAAAAAACCCTAGTTCTTTTCTATTAATATTTACAGTCAGGCTTCACTTAATGACAAGTTCAGTTCTGAGAAACACGTCTCTGGGTGATTTCAACATTGTATGGACATTATAGTACTTACTTACACAAACCCAGAGATTACAGCCCACTACACACTACAGCCCACCGCTCCCAGGTTACAGGCCTATAAAGCATTGACCGTACTGATTAAAGTAGGCAACTCTAACACAGTGGTATTTGTGTACCTAACTACACAAAAGGTACAGTAAAAATTATGGTATTATAATCTTAAGAGACCATTGTCATATGTGCAGTCCATCACTGAAACATATTCTCTTGCACTTAATCATTGACTTGTACTTGTAAAATTTCAAAATGAGAAGTAACTTGAACACGAATGATAATCAATGCCATAATTTCTAATAGAATATCTTGCTGGATATTTTACAAATATGATGTGTAGTTTACAATATAATTTAATAAGTCCATTATATCTAAAGACATGTGAAAACACACACATTTGAAGAAAGCTTGTGTGCACCAAGGTAATTAGCTTTGAAGACTGCAAGTTCATTCCAGAAAGGCTTTCATAGTGTAAAACTCTGTTAGAATTGCCACCAGAGTCATTTAAAAGCCATTGAAAAAAGCAACCATTTGACCAAGATAGTACACTGTCCAATTTGGAACCCAATCAATTTATTGAAATTTGTTCAAAATTACTTTTGGATAATTCTTTCATTTAAGGTGGAGATTTTGGTATTCTAAGAATATTAAAAATAAAATTTTTCAGATGTCGAAGGCAATTCTGTAGGCGGAATCCCAAAAATGTTTTGAGCAACACCCACAGCATGAAGTAAGAGAACTGTCTCTGAGAATTATAGCTACTTTGAAGGGGATAATCCTCATTTGGAATATAAAGATGAAGCCCTGTTTAAAAACAATAAACATCATGCCCACATATATTTTACTCATAGACAAGTGGATACCAAATGCTTGCTTGCAGATATAGATAATATTTTAATAAATATTTTCCATATGCTGTTGAGTATTTGATAACCCAACTTCCAAGACATGATACATAATTTAAACTCTTTTTTGGAGGAAGGTGGGTCACATAGTAAAACACACCCTGTTCAAAGAATGCCATTTTCTAATGCTCAAAAACTAACTATAGCTTAAAATAAGTATCATAATTCTGCTCTAAAGTTTATGGTTACAAATCTCTTTACTAACAACTAGTAAAATTTTGAGCAAATGTGATTTTCAAATCAGTTTATAACTACTTTTAAATTCAACATGAAAGGTGATAATAAAACCTAAGCCAACTTCCCCCTTTTAAGAACTAAAAATATCATTGATCATTGTTCTTTTCTAATTTTAATTTTTTTAATTTGTAACTCTCACATTTTATTAGGTTTTTCAACATATAATATGTTACCTGCAGTCAATCACCCGGCCTTGATGGTAGAAGGACGTTGGGATGATCTCGCCCTGAAGTTGACCAATCCGTGGCGCTCGAGTAAGATTGGTACAGAGTAAAAATCCACAGAACACATCACTGAACATGTCAAAAAAAGAAAAACAGATGAGTTAAAAATCAAAATTATTCAGTCCAAACATATTTTAAAAATGTAAATATCTCATTTCTTCTAAACAAAATCACTTGTTCAGATATCGGTGGCTGGCTATAACCTCCTCTTTGCTCAGTAAGAAGATCACGGTTTCGTTTAGGGCAGCAAAGTGCCCACCCCTGAAAGATGGGTTATGATTAGTACCTAAGCTGGTCCTGGCACTGACTTAGCCTCCCCCCACTTTCCTATCCATGCCCCCTCCCTCCTTCCTAGAGTTAAAAGTGGCCTGTGGGCTGTAAAGATATGAGGAAAAGCCAGCCAAGGATTTCTAGGGGGGACTTTGCTTTCTGGATAAAAGGCAGAGACTGACAGGGAGAAGATCTTTTTTTCCTATTCCTACTTCCCACTCTTGAATGTGTAGCTTCTGCATCCACCTCACAGTCCTGAGTCCACAGCATGAGTATAAAACCTCGACACGCCAAGAATTACAGAGTAGAGAGGTAGAAATCACCTGGGTCCCAGGCGACACTGTTAAATGACTCACTCACCAAGAGGGTGTCTACCTCCAGACTACCGTTAAGTAAACAATGATCCTAAAACACGTGCATGGCCCATCACAAAAAAGGAAATCCATGTCCAATAAATGTATGCAAATGTGCTAAAGTGCATTTATAATATGGAGAAATATATATTAAAAGCAGAATAATACAGCAGGTCACACTTCCCAGACTAGTCAAAGTTAAGAGTCTGATAATACCAGTATTGGTGAGAATGAGGTATAACAAAATTCTTAAATGTGTAATACTGATGGTAGAATCTACTAATGCAATCATTGTAGAAAGCAGTTTGACATCATCTGATGACACTGAAAATATACATTCCCTAGGACAACTTTTCTACCACGTATAGGTCTTAGAGAAACATGTGCAAACGTACATGCACAAGAATGTTCCTGAGAGCCAAAGGAAGGAAGGAACCCAAATGTTCCCCACCAAGGAATGGAGCACTAAATGGTAGTATATTCACATGTGCACATAGATAATAAAACAATGAACGACAAAAATGAACAGACAGCTACACACACCATAGAAAACCTACAAAATGCTAAATTTAAGAAGCAAAATACAAAATAAAACATGAAATATTATAGATAAAAACTTGGGCAATAAAACCGTTTTTTAAAAAAGGCAGAAAAGCGACTCCCACAAAAGTCAGGCTGAAGGTTTCTCTGGGCGAGAAGGGAACTGGGAAGGTACATTAGTTCTGGGGAACTGTGATGATCTATTTCTTGATCCAGGAAGGGGTTACATAGCAGTTCACTTCAGAATTGTTCAGTAAAATGTATATTTGTGTCACTCACTTGTCTGTTTATGTATTATCCTTCATGATTTTTTAAAGTCTTTAAAAAAACACATGACTAATTTTCCTTAACTCATTAGGGGTGGGAGATTCTATGACCCGAGAGTCCAAGGCTATCTTTTACAATAATCCAATGCCTCCCAAATGTTTTAAAGGCACACAGACTCAGAGAAATAATCAGTTCTCCAGGACACGGAGGCAATGAATGCAGCTCATCAAGTTCAGAGGAGTTCAACCCAGTGGGTTCTGACTGCTTCAGGCCCCCTTTCTTCCTAGTCTCTGGAAACTTAAGGACTGGGGTTCAATCTTGGAATATCCGCACCTCACATGTTTAGCTCTGTTCTCCATCATTTTGGTTGAATGTTAAAGAAATTGTAGTCAAAGATTTATTGCCTTTTAAGGACTTATTCAATATCAAAGCCTTGGAATTGTCAAGTCTCACAAAAAACAACGCAAAGATCACTGAACAGAGAAATAAAGCTGCCCATAAATCCTTGCTCCGCTGCAAAACTGGGAGAAGAATATTGCTTGCTACGGAGGAAAATGGAGGAGCTTTGGCCTATACCTTAATGATTCCACAGACCCAAGTTATTGAATTAACCTTAATAACCTACTAAATTAGATTTCTAACTTTCCTCACCTAATCAAAGGAAAATATCACCAATGTGTCCTGAGGAAAAATGCCTCCAATATCCACTAGATTCTTTTTAGATGGGGGAAAAAAATATCTCGTATAGTCATTAGATGTCTGATGAAATGGTGTTAAACTCGTGAAATAATCAAAAATGTTATTATTTCACTATGAATGGTCCCCAAAATATATACATCCTATATATTGTGCCTCCTAAACTCTGCATATACTACTATATTCATAGGCCATACATTCTAGCAAAAGTAGACAACTAAAACCTAATATTAATTCGTAACCCTTAGGCAAAGTATCTTTTCAGAGTGAAAATCAAGTAGAATATAGCGCGTGAGAAATTTTCTCAATTTTACAGAAATGGCATGATTCTGTGGCAAACAGTTTAGTCCACAGCCACAGCCTCTAGATCCACTAATGTATTTTCAAAATACACACTTTAAATTTTTGACTAATTGAACATTCACAAAAAACCAGTAACTTTTATTTTGTGCTCATTTTGCATTTGCACAAGGGCTGCCCAGCCCAGGCCCCCCAGAGCTGACCACTCACTGTTTGCTGCACTGGATCCATCGGTCTCCGTCCTTCCCACAGTTTCCCTTCTCGGTGCCTTCTGTGTTCAGCTTCTCATAGCAGAACTTGTCGGACCCTGCAGCCTCTTTTCAAGATGGACAAGAGAAGAAAATTAACTTTCGTTCTCTTTGTTGTCCCTAACCAGTAATGTGCCAGTGAAAGGTTAACAACGCGTTCTCTGGAAAACGTAAAAAAGAATCCTAATCCATAGCATTTGCTAGTTTCCATGGTGTAAACGTTCCACAGATGATTGAATATTTCAAGGTATCACTGTGACATCCACTGGCTTGTAAAATTCCTAAAAATTTAACAATTGGCTCTTGTGTGCTAACACAAGCAAAACTCCAACACAAAACTATTTTTAACCTGAGAAACAGAGTTCTTTCCGATTCTTTTTGGTGGGTTTGAAGGTAGGAGGTGGGAATAATTATCAGCAGGAACTAATGAAGTGACACACAAAAACAAATCAATATTCTTTTTTTTTTTTTTTTTTTTTAAGACAGAGCCTCAAGCTTAACCCTCAGCAGTGTTGTGACATCACAGCTCACAGCAATCTCCAACTCCTGGGCTCAAGCAATTCTCTTGCTTCAGTCTCTGGGACTACAGATGCCCACCACAATACCCGGTCATTTTTTGGTTGCAGTTGTCATTGTTGTTTGGCAGGCCCAGGCTGGATTTGAACCTGCCAGCTCTGGTATATGTGCTTGACGCCTTAGCTGCTTGAGCTACTGGCACCGAACCCAAATAAATATTGTTAATTGTGCTTTTTATTAATTGTAGGACATTGATTATAAAGTTGTAAACCATTAGATTTTATGTTGGTTCCTGGGTTTTGATATTTTAACTTTTAAAAGACAAATTTGTCTCTGTTATCTTTCCTCTGGCAAAACTGAAACACCGACTATAAATCTTTTAGATAAATGATATTTGCCAAACTCTGAAATCACTTGTGCCAGGGGCCCCATTTTCCTTTTGTGTGCTTTCTTTTCCTTTGGGGGAGCCCAGCCTCAGCCAGCAAGGCTAGTACAAGTCCAAGAGCTTCTCACACTTCCCCGCTGGCCCTCCTGTTCATTGGAGAGGCATTGCAAGTGCCGGGAAGAGAACACGTATTGACGTCTAGGGAAACGTACTGAGAGTCATAATCGAGGGCCTGTCTGCACCTCGGGAAATATCTGCATTTCACTTTGAACTGAGATTGTAAATAAGAGAATTAAAAATAATAATAATAATAATCTATTACTCTCCTGGGATAAAAAAGGGAAAGCTAACCAGTATGTCTTGATGGGTAGAGGTAGGGGCCTGAAAGTTAAATCCAAGGTACTGGATAATGAATCTAACTTCTGCACTCAATCCAGTTACAAGTGGCTACATACAGCGGTTCTCAACCAGTGGGTCACGACCCACAGGAACTGTATTAAAGGGCCGTGGCATTAGGAAGGTTGAGAACCACTGAGCTACAACATCCCTTCTCTGAGAGCCACAGCCACTGAGGACAATGTTTGGCTCTGATGACACATCCCAACTTACGTGGTTGTTTTCTATAGTTTTTGTGACTAAGATTTACAGTTCTCTTTATTCTCACTCTTTTTAGCTTTTTAAAAAAAATATTAATCCAAGCTATGCATTTCTTTCAGCAAGACTGGCAGAGAGGAACAATATTAAGAGGTAACTGTAAGTGTGACCATTGAGCAGGAAGATACGACCTACTTGTTCCCCAGATGTACTGGCACTGGTTGTCCCTGGTCTTACACTCGCCGTTGTAGCAGCGGCCCTGAAGACAGAAGTGACATGTGAGGTACACAAAGTCAGCTCGTTCTCCCCAAAATTTTTACCACAAGATCTCATTCTAGTGGACTTTGCTAAGGTTTCTTTTCTTTAATTCCACATCCTAATATAACCATAGTGAACAGTAAGAATCACAAACCTCTTAGGAGAAGCACAGCAGTTAAAAATTTGAAACTCAGAACAAGGTGCCTGCCCTGTTAGCACAGCGGGTAGTGTGTCAGTTTCATAGAACTCAGAATAGCCCTCCTTGTATGGCACTTTACATCCAAACTAATTATCAAAAGTTTAAAATTTTATGGAGAAAAACAATTGGTATGTTTGATTTTCCATGCTTGCGATATTTTATCCACCTCGGAAAAATATGGTAATTTCTTTGAGTGATATCAAAATCATTTTTAGCTTCTTCTGTGTATAAATGCTTAGGTTATAACATAGCTTCGGGGGAAAAAACATAGAAAATTGTCATATTTCCCCATAGTAGATAGGCTGAAATGAATGAAAGATGGTCATAACTCAATAAATTAGATTCCCAATTCTTCAGCCATTACATTTTTTTCTTTTCTCTCAATCTGGATCAGAGTTAACTATATTTAACATTCAGTATACATGAAGGAATTGACTTTGAACCCCACTGTAATGATTTGAATAAATTTATCGTCAAATTTACATTTGCCAAAAAGAAACAAAAACTCTTTCCAACTAATCCTTTCAAAATTACCTTTAAACTTACAGCCCCAGCCCAGCGTACCTGATTTTGATTGCATGCATATCCATCTTGCTTATGAAGATTTGGTGGGCACTGAAAAATATATCTTTTTAGTTAATGTTCAGCATGCCAAGTAACTTCAGATCATGGGCACAATATGTAAAAATGCAAGCGTGGTGAATTAAAATTTAGGAACATTTAGAAAAACACATGTAGCGCCTTAAGTAGGTTATCCAAATTAATTCTCCTGTTATTGGTAAAAATAAATTAGGCTCATACAGTAGATGCTTTTTATACATTTATCTATTTACTTGGAAGTAGACTAAAATAACAAATTACATCCGATTACCTATGGAGTTAAAAATAGAAGATGTTAAAAGGGACAATGAAGGAAGTGAATCAGCTTGTTATACACAAGGGGACACATGCAAGAACTAATTTACGAGACCTCTCTTGGCACTGTGAAAATGTCACTGTGCTTGACATTGTGTCATTCATCTATATGTTACTGAAACCAACCCTGGCTTTTCAGCTCAATGTAAGAGCCACCTCTCTATTATATTTCTGATTTCTCAAACTCTAGAATTGTTACTAGAACAGTCTGCGATGCGATGGTTCTCTTACAGGTCTATTTATCAAATAACTTTATAAAAGAAATCATTTTTCAGTCTTCTAGCTAAGATCAAGTATGGATTTGATAAAAGAATATTTCATGTTTCCCAAAAGTTATCCCGAGTAAGTTAAGATTTTGACCCTGTGCATTTTATTTACCACATTTAAGAGAGCTTAAAAAAAAAAAAAAAAAAAAAGTCAGGCTCCGCTACAGTGTTCAGAGCAAATACGAAAAGAAAATAATTCACAGTCATGGCCAAAAAATAAGAAACAGCATGTACCAAGGTCCTCTCTCAGTCTTCACTGTCAGCAAATGACATCCCACCCTTCCAAGTGTTCAGCCCCAAACCACCGTCATCCTCTATCCCTCTCTTTCTTTCATACTGTCCCTCCATCCTGTCTGTCAGTAAATCCTGCTAGCTCTACCCTAAAAATACAATCAGAGTCTGACCACTGTTCTCCACCCCCACTGCTCACAGCCTGTCTAAGCCACCACCACCTCTCACCTGGATTCCTGGCAGTAGCCTCCTACCTGAGTTGCCTTTGAGTCTACGTTGCTACCGTCTATATCACAGGGTTCCCTTTAAAAATAAACATCAGATCACGTTGATCCTGTGTTCAATACACTCAAATGGCTTCCTAGCTTACTCACTAACCTTCAAAGGTCCATGTCATCTGCTCCCACGCACCTCTCATCATCTCGCTTTTTTTTTTTTGAGTCAGAGTCTCACTTTGTCTCCCTGGGTAGAATGTCATGGCATCACAGCTCACAGCAACCTCAAACTCTGGGCTCAAGAGACTCTCTTGCCTCAACCTCCCCAGTACCTGAGACTACAGGTGCCCACCACAATACTTGGCTATTATTAGAGCTGGCATCTCACTCTTGCTCAAGCTGGTCTTGAACTCTCAAGCTCAGGCAAGCCACCTGCCTCAGCTTCCCACAGTGCTAGGAGTACAGGCGTGAGCTGCTAGAGCAGGCTTTGACCTCCCTTTCTACTTGTCCATGGCTGAGGAGACAGCAGGTGGATACACCAGGCATGCTGCCACCCATGGCGTTGGCCTTCACTTCTCCTTCCATCCACCCCCCAGATTTCTGCACAGCTTGCTCCTTCGCCTTTGTTAGAGCTTTGGTGAGGTATCATCATCTCAGAGAGGCATTCTCTAACTGTGCTCTGCAAAACTGCAACCCTCTCCCATACTGGCATTCTCTGTTTCACATCCTCCATACAGGCAAGATTTTATATATTTTGTTCCCTACTGCTCCTCTTACCTAGAACTATAATGAGCATGTGGCAGGTGTGCAATTACTATTGGCTGACTAAGAGAATGCACGAGTGACCTACACAGTTACAACTAGGTTATTCTATTCTGCACATATCAAGCTGTTTATCCAGTTTACCACAGAAAGATGACAGAACTAAATTAGTATTCCTAAGAAGTGGTAACTGCCTCAAGAACACCTCAAGGTGAAGGGCTTTGGTTTTACATCTTTCCAAAGAATAACTGACTCTCATACAAGTTTCATTCAATTTGATTGGGTGTATTCAAGGGCTGACTATAAAAACTTGGAGTGCACAAAACTGGGCCAACCGCACAAAAGCAGAAATCTCTGGGGCCTCTTCATCCATCCAGATCCACTCAAAATGCAATCATCATTTCATCAATCAACTGTTGTTAATTATTCACTTACTCTTTGCAACCACAGTCAACAGGAATACAGAATTAATTTGTTAGATTTCACTTTTGTGTTGTTTCAAAGGAAAAACCTCATAGAATTCTTTACTAATGAATAAAAAAGCTCTTATATTGTATATAGACTGTCATAGCCACAAGTGAGATTTCTAATCAATTAGTTTTTAGTTTAGGCTATTAAAAGCCAGTTGCTTATTGCTAAGATGTTTAACAAGGGAAATTATGGGACATCTCATGTTCTCTAGGGACCTTTAAAACAGAAGAACCATAAATCTATGTACTTTATTCAGCCTGTGAGTACAGCTTTGAATTCAGTCTCCAAAGACCAATCCAGCCCCCATTTTTATGCCATTCAGGAAGGTTCAATTGAGACAGGCAGGCTTCAATAGTGGTTGCATTTAAATGTGTTTATTTTAAATTGTGTTACACCATCCATTTAGGTGACATATTTCACAGCACTAACGAAAAACATTTCCCACATTTTTCAAATATATTTATTATATCATCCAGCATTATTTGCCAAAGATCCCTCTCAGCTGCAAAAGTATTCTTAATTCTATCATAAATTGTAAATTTAAAAAGTAGCTCAGAGGCATCAGTAAATGATATCATTATTAAGCAAAGATAGAATAAAAAGATAAAGTCATGATGACTCCCGTAAATAGTGATTCTCAGAGATGCAGAGATTCTGATTTCTGAATTATTAGTAGTATTAACTAAATTCAAAATTCACTATCTCTTACAAAGTAAAACAGGGTGCTAAAATCCCCTACTCCATCTATCTATTTTGGGTTCACTCTGATCATGGTAAGAAATTATTAGCAAGAATATCCTATTCTAATATGCCACTGAGGAATTAATTTTACAGTATAATTTTCCCTTTAGATGCATGATGTAAGAACAAAGAAATGTTTTACTTAGACAATAGAATATTAGGCTGAACAAAGAGCTTTCATTATAAAAGTCTTATTTTCAATAAATGTCAAGGCAAGTCAGGAGGTAAAGGATTGGAATGGAAAATATCTAACCTTCTAAAAGGGCTGAATACATGGAACTAAAATCATATGTGGTAGATATAAAAATAGCAATATTCTACAGAATATTCTACATTTTTAGTTTCCTAAAAATGTAATTCAGTAAAACAGTATATGAGGATTATCAGGACACTTGCCACTTCATGATCACGAGAGAATCACACATGTGGATGTATCAGTTGGTTCATACCCAGGATGGGTACTTAGGTTTGGTTTTTTATTATTTTACTTAGTATGGACACAGACATCTTTGTGCGTTTGACACACAGTATGGACGTAATCTGAACGTAGACATTTTTGTACAGAATCCACAATTCATACACTATGTCACTATGTTATGGAAAAATTGCAAAGAACACTATTTACATATTTAAATATGAGAAACAGATATGCATAAAAATCACACACATAAAAAATTGCCTGGACATATTTCACTGTATCATGTCTTTAAAAGGGTCACTGGAATTAAGCCTCAGATAATACACATCAAGACCTTTCAGAAAGGTTAATTAGGAACCTTTTTTCCTCCCTCCTGTTTCTTTCCCGGGAAGGTTACTGACTTACTGTAACTCCAGCTACGCTGCACCTTCCCTCACACCCACCACTGGGCAGTGGAGGGACTGACTGAGAAGCGTGGCATTCTGGCTCACTTCTGCCATCTTCTCTGGGGAGCAAGCCTACCCACATAAATAAATCACTCGGTCTCCGCTGCTCCCTAAACTACATGCGGTGCGGGGGCCTGCCTCTTCAGGGAGAGGCTGCTCTGGACTCAACCTTGTCAGGTAACCCATTACTACAGCCTGAACTGGGGCCTACAGAGACCTGCCTGACACTCATGTTAAGCTCTGGCCTTTAATATGCCCATTTTCAGTAACAAAACCTGGCAATAGGTAAGCCCACTCCTGGGAACTTATCCTACTCCTGAACAAGAAACATTCTTTAAAAAAAATGCACAAAGATGTCTACATCCATACTAAGTAAAACAATAAAAAGCCAAACCTAAGTACCCATCCTGGGTATGAACCAACTGATACATCCACATGTTAGATTCTCTCGTGATCATGAAAAAGGTATTCATAAAGACTACAGTAGTAGGGGGAAATGCTTCTGAAGTAATGTCAGAATGAAAGTGAAAAGTGGAATGAAATCCAAAATTTTCACCATAGTCTACAAGTCCTCACCCACCCTGATTCCTGACTTCCTTTTGGAAATGTTTCCGCTATTCTCCAAATCTTCTTGCTTCCATTTCTTGAAGGAGCCAAGCGTCTGCCCTCACTGTTTACTGACCAGCTCCTCCTTATCTGAGTCTCTCCGTCAATGTCATCTCCTCCAGGAAGATACGCTTGACCCCCCTGCTAACTCTTCAAATCACCCTATGTTTTGCTTTGCACTTACCACCATCTGACATTTTTGCTTACTTGTCTTTCCACCTCCAGCAGAAGGCAGGTTCCATGAGACCCAGGACGTGTCTATCTCCTTCCCCATCATATCCTAGCATTTCTGCAGTGTTTGACGCATGGCAGGCACTCAATAGTCATGTGAATGAAAAAATAAAGACTAAAAATAATAATATAAATAAAAGCATAAAAACTACATAAAGAAGGAAGTTTAGAATGCCACATTAATTATGTTGTAACAATTTGAATGGGAAGAAAATCATGCCAAAGCCATGAAGCCTATGTGTGTGGAACACAAGTGGCAGCAAAGAATAAGAAAGGTGGGCTTATTTGGGACTTCCCAACCTCACTTCCACCAGAGTAATGCTGCTTATTCTTTGTTTTTATATTGGGTTTCCATCCAAAATGTATTAGAAGAAATGATTTTGTGGTTTTAAAATGCTTGAGAACTGTACGTTAACACTGTACCCATGTGAATGTATTCTTTAAGATGTGAGGACCAGGAAAGAAAAATGAATGAGTTGAGTATTAATCATACAAAAAGAACTAATTATGAAGGGGAAATTTGAAGGAAAAGAAGATCTAGGACTGGGTGCAGTGGCTCAAGCCTGTAATCCTATCACTCTGAGAGGCCAAGATGGGTGCATTGGTTGAGCTCAGGAATTCCAGACCAACCTGAGCAAGAGTGAGACCCTGTCTCTAAAAAATAGCCAGGTGTTGTGGTGAGTACCTGTAGTCCCAGCTACTGGAGAGGCTGAGGCAAGAGAATCACTTGAGCCCAAGAGTTTGAGGTGGCTGTGAGCTATGATGCCACGGTACTCTACTGAGTCTACTGAGTGTGACAAAGTAAGACTTTGTCTGAAAAAAAAAAAAAGAAAGAAAGAAAAAAAAAAAAAGAAAAGGAGATTAAGGTCCATATAAACCACACCAAACTTTTCTAAAATAAAAGTATGGTGAAGAGCTAAAAATAATAAGAAAATAACGCAAAAATACGACATAAAACAAAAAGAACCAAAGCATATTCACACATGTAACCTATACAGAAAGCCTTAAAATGTTTGAGCCAGGTCAAACATCCCTAATCCTAAAATGTGAGATCTGAAATGCTTCAAAATTTTTAAGTGACAACGTGATGGTGAAGACGATATTATTAGCAATGCAGGCGAAGTGCCTATAGACCACATGGTGAAAATGTCTGGTGGGCTAAAGCAGCGTGCATTCACAACCAAATAAGAAATCATGTCAGTTTATAAAATCAAAGAGACAACAACTGTGTTAACGAGGCAGAAGACTCTGGAGGGAACATTTAAAAAGGCATCCAGCAGAAAGCCTGCTAACCCCCGGAGGACCCACTTGCTAGTCCCTCAACTGCTTCTGTTGTTTCTTCTCATCCAAACAAATAAGATACAATGCACAGAAACCTTTCAAAGGTTTAGAAAACAACATCCTCAGTGCAGACTGAAAGCCTGTTGTTTGTTGTTGCTGCATTTTCACAGCCGATATGGGTCTCCTGGTTTTGCAACTGAGCTATTTCGTTAGCCTGAACATTATTTTTTCTTTGTATTAATGGTATGTCACATTTCTTAACATTAAGTACTACGTGTGAATTAGTGTAAGAAATGATTATCGGTAGCGTATAAACTCAGAGTCAGGAATGACAGCGATGGCAAACAATCGCAGATAATCCACGTGAGTGGCTGAGACAGTAACACCTGCTTTCTGACAGTTCAGCAATCATGAAATTTGTTTTATGCAAAAAAATATTTTAAATGTTATATATAAAATTACTTTCAGATTATATGTATAAGGTGTATATGAGACAGAAATGGATTCTGTGTTTAAACTTTTGGTCCCAATCCCATGTTTTTCATTATGAATATTCAAATATTCCATAACCAAAAAATTCAAATGTAAAATACTTCTGGTCCCAAGCATGACAGATAAGGGAAAGTCGACCTGTATTTATAAGAAAAATATACTGCCTAAAACACAGTTTGTCATACCTGGCCGGAGTCTCCAGTACAATATTCAGTAATATCACACCCATTCACAGCATCCCGACATTCATACCCTCGTGGTTGAAACTGCAATTCGAAATTCAATACGAGGAGTTAGTATCAACTAATATTTTGGGTTAGCATCCTTATATTCACCATCAGTCATTATATTCCCTCATAGCTATCACAAAATCCTTTTTATGAAATGAGGGAGACAGTATAGAATAGAAACAAAACCCAGATGCTACCCTCTGTACTAAGGAGAATCATCAACCAGGCATCAAATGCTCAGGTTTAAAAACCTACTATCTCTTGGGTGGCGCTTGTGGCTCAAAGGAGTAGGGTGCTAGCCCCATACGCCGGAGGTGGCAGGTTCAAACCCAGCCCTGGTCAAAAACAAAAACAAAAACAAAAAACTTACTATCTCAAGAGTCTTATTTCAGGAAAACAATATGATAGAAATTACATAAAGAAGAAATTCTGATTTGGCATAAGACAAAAACAACAGAACACTATCTGAAGAACTGATATATACACCCAACTTTCCCTAATTTATCTATTTAACTTGGATATTCATCTTGCTTTAGCTAAACATACACAATCAAATTCCAACCAATTCATATGAATTATCTTCAGCAGTGCCAGTGACCGCCTGTTGTATACAAGCTATTTTGTTTGTATAGGGAAGGAGTGGGTAAAAGATGGAAAAATCCCATTACCCACAGGTGATTTATAATCTGGCTGAGGATCTGAAGGAAGTAGAAACTAAACTAGAATCTTCCAGAATACCATAATGTATACACCCTTTGGAATTAAAAAATTAATGAAATTAGATAATTTTATGGTTACAGGTAATATTACAGGTTTTATGTATGAGAAAAAGGAAGATTAAAAATATTTTTCAAAAACCACTAGAGGTCCCTGCAGACGGAAGCCTCCATGTACACACAACAACAGACTGTGTCCATACACATATAAACATACATACGTGAATCACTTGTCTATCTAGCTTTCCTGCCTTTATAGCGTGTTTTAAAACCCTATGGGAAAATATGAGCACCAGCTTCTATGTTCCGGGTCTAAACTAAATTGGAGTAAGTTTTGAAGAAAAACGTATAAGTAGGTCACATTATTAAAAAGACCACAGGAGTTATGCCTCTTCTATGCAACAATTTAATGTGGTTTTCATCCATTAAGTACGGCAACTCTCAATGTTTACTTGGGAAGCAGTATAGTTATAATTTCTTAATGAGGCATTGGAGGATAAGGTAGTTGATAGTGAATAATATAGGAAAGATAAATGTAGTGACCTTCAGAATTTGAATAGATTTATTGATTCTACAAAACTGCCAGGCTAGTATGTGCACCGTAACCAGCGAAGTTTGTGACATGCTGTAAAAATGCTCCATGTATACACATAGAGATAATTTGGCTAATCTCTCAATTAAAAGAAAAGACGTAACTGTCAGGGAACTCACGAGACATGACGTGTTGTTACAGCAGGGTCCGTCGCTGCAGTGGGCGCCATTGGAGAGAGAACATTTCTTACAGCACAACCCGTAGCATTCCTGGAGAAAATACTTCATGTGAGTCAGTGAGGAACGGTACCTGGGAGTCATGCAGTATTTTCTACACACATGATATGCATAATCCAAATGAGTAGATTTATACAATTGTAAGCAAATATTTGGGGAATTAATTGCTTTCACCAGATTCCGTCCAGCCCTTTCCTTTTTCTCTAGCAAAAAGGAAGCTTATTTTTTAGCAGATGACCTACTCCTGATTAGCTTTACTACATTATTAATACCCAATCCAGTTTTATAAAGACAAAAATAATACAAAGCACATGGAAAGAATGTTTGATGATTTGGTAAAACTTATCTTGAGCTGAATATGAGCTATAAATTTTTAAGAGGTCAGGAACCTGATTAGGAGAATCCATTAAGTTTTCTCAGAAAAGGCCATAAGGACATAACTAATTCTAACATGTCTGAGCTGGGATTAAGCATTGATTAGTGAGATAAAAAGGAAGCAGTGAGACCACAGTGAATGATAGCATGGCCTCTCATGAATGCTATTCTGTCTGCTCTGGGTAAGATCTTGTGCTGCAGGTGGGAAAGGCCTCTTATACCTACCACGTGGAAGCCACAATCACATTCCTCCCCAGCTTCTACATAGCCATTGCCACACTCTGTGGGCTCAAACAGCTGAAAGACATCAGAGAAAGAAAAAAAAATTTAATTTATTACAAATAATCAACACACTATCCAGGCCACATCGATGGTCCTGTAATCAGCTACCACGTGATATTCTTTTGTGATCTGTTGTTATGGCATCTCATAAGTGATATCTGTGCAGAATATACTGTTCACCTAGTAATAATACTTTAAAAAATATTTGAAATGGGGTAGGCTGAGCATGGTGGTTCACACCTGTCATCCTAGCACTCTGAGAGGCCAAGGCAGGTGGATTACCTGAGCTCAGGTGTTCAAGACCAGCCTGAGCAAGAACAGGATGCCATCTCTACTAAAAAATAAAAAGGTAGCTGGGCATCATAGCAGGCACCTGTAGTCCCAGCTATTAGGGAGGCTGAGGCAAGAGGACCACCTGAGCCAAGAGTTCAAGGTTGCCGCGAACTATGATGATGCCACAGCATTCTACCCAGAGTAACTGAGACTCTGTCTCAAAAAAGAAATGGGATAGATCTCTTGGTGAGATTCTCTGGTAGTGAGCTCCACAGACAATCTCTAGCATTAGAGTTACTTTCTATGGAGATAAGCTGTCGTGAGGAATAGATCATTTTTCGCATTCGCTAATGGAGCTAAAATGCATTGCTAATAAGACTCACAGATATCTAATTTGCTGTCTTGTCTCAAAGAAGCTGAGAAGCCATAAAAATTGTCAAAAAGATAAATATGCTTCACTTACAGCCAAATGTGATATATATGATCAAGTAAATGCAAATAAACTTATAAAAATTATTTGCTAAAAAACGCAAGCCCATCATCGTCATTGAAAAGAAATCTGCACTGTCTGAAGCATGTTAACCCACAGGTACGGACACAGAAAAATCCCTCAGTCATTCCCAGAGCAGTGGAAAAGTCACATTCCTGGGATAATCCATTCTGCTGGTGCCATGGACTTGCTTGCCGAATAAACCCAACTGTGGAAGTAGTTGGTTGTTTATGAGAAATGTGCCTGTTTCCCCCCTAGTTAGGGGGGAAGGATTCCTGTGGGCATGATCACCACATCTGAATGAAGACTAGAGAAGCACATCCTAGCCCAAATGCTCAGAGAGGGAGAAACAGGTTCCATCCCCAGCAGCTGAACACACCCCAAGAAAGCACTGCCTTCTGCTGGGTCCACCTGAAAGAGACATGATCCTCTTTCCACTTCCAGGAAGGCAAAACTATAGTAAGAAAGAAGGCAGATTTCCAGGCTACATGGGTGGGACTCTCCTATGAAAACATTCAATGAGTGAAATCAACAGCCCTGACCTCTGTAGTACTTAGAATGGCAGGCAGGAGAAAGTGGGAAAGAGAAGTGCCAGCTAGAACATGACCGATCACTTTGGACCCGGCCTCCCAATCTCCCATTCTAAGAACTCCTCCTCTGTCCTGAGATGGGTCACTGTTACAAACATAGCAGTGGGAAACATTCCTAAAGCACAGAAAACAGGCACACAGATAATGTAAAAAGAACACGTAAAACGTGCATATACATACATTTCCTGACTAAGAACACTTGGGGAGAAAGTCTGTTCTTTGAAATATGCATCTGAACCACTCTACCGGAATCCACAGAGCTTTTTAATCACTGAGGCAGGTAGTTTAAAACAAGAAACAACTCCATATCCACTAACTTTCAGAATTAAAGATGTATAATTATTGTTATTTAGTTTCCAAGTTATTGCCATAATTTTCTTCTGACTCACAGGCAATTTCCGAAATGCACTGATGGATTGTATGCGTCTACGAGACACTTTAACCTTTGCAAACAACTTACAGTTGTTTCTTCAGGCGTGATGTTTATAATTGCCTGGTAAGCTGCAAGGTAGGGACAATTAGTCTTGTATACTGCAATTCAAAAATGCCAGCAGCTCATATTAGTTCAATATCACTTATTTCACCTATTTTAAACACTTTGAAGCTTTCAGATTTCTGCTGCATTGAGATCAATGCCGTGAAAGGCAGGCGGCCAATTTTAATGAGGCAAGGTCACTTTATAAGTCCTGTTTCTTTTTCCGTCTTCCTGAGATTTTTACACAGATGTCAGACATCAAACTACCATCTTCTGACTGTGGCAGTATCACTTAATTATAGGTATATAGGAATAAATTATTCTGTCAGTTATCCACATTTGTCACTGATTTTTTTTTTAAAGGTTGATATGGTATCACTGCTCTCTCAATTTGCAGAGTATTAAACATTTTATATAGAAGTGAACTGTGTTCCAGTAATGAAGTACTATTTTAAAAGGAAATATGAAATTTGCCATTTTAGAATTTCTATACTATCTGTGGATTAGCATCAATTCTGTCTTTTTTGCCTCATGAGCAGCTTCATTTCCAGATACGCTACGATAAGTCTATAATCCCTTATCTGAAAGCTTTATAGCCAGTGAGTTTGAGAATTCTAGCTTTGCTAACTTTTGTATATCATGATGCATTTAACATGTTCTACATAACAATCGCAAGGGAGGCCAGGTGTGGTGGTTCACGCCTATAATCCTGGCTCTCTGAGAGGCTGAGGTGGGAGGATCTCTTAAGCTTTGGGCTTTGAGACCAGCCTGAGCAAGAGAAAGACCTCGTCTCTACTAAAATTAGAAAAATTAGGCTGGGCACTCGTAGCACAGTGGTTATAGTGCCAGCCACATACTCCAAGGCTGGTGGGTTGGAACCTGGCCTGGGCCAGATAAACAACAACAACTGCAACAACAACAAAAAAATAGCCAGGTGTTGTGGCAGACACCTGCAGTCCCAACTACTTGGGAGGCTAAGGCAAAAGAATCACTTAACCCCAAGCGTTTGAGGTTGCTGTGAGCTGTGATACCACAGCACTCTATAGAAAGTGACAAAATGAGACTCTGTCTCAAAAAAAAAGACAAATTAACCAGGTGTGGTAGTGGGTGCCTGTCGTCCCAGCTATTCAGGAGGCTGAGGCAAGAGGATCACTTGAGCCCAAGAGTTTGAGAGTGCTGTGAACTAGGCTGAGGCCATGACATGCTAGCCTGGATCACAGAGTAAGACTTTATCTCCCCCCCCACAAAAGAAAATAGTCCCAAGGAGCCTGACTATACCCTATAACCAAATGCAGTAATATTTCTGCAGTAAGACTTATGAATATTTATACTATGAGGTATAAATAAAGATTTTCAGTTTAGGAAAGTTGTGCTATCAAAATGTATTTTCTGCAAATGCATAAAAAATGCCATTGAAAGTTTTTAGAATTTTTGAAATAAGGATCTGTAGATAGGGGATTGTTGCACAGCACATACAAATTTTGATGAAATGCCACTTGACAACATGAGCCTTTCCAGGTCAAGATACAATGTAATATAAATACACACATATGAGATCCATAAATACCTGGGCCATTTTTTGCCTAGCTAATACTAATAACAAATGCAAGCGTATATGTTGCTCAAAGATGGGTAGAATCAACATTGTCAAAATGTCTTCACTACCCAAAGTAATTTACAGATTTGACATAACCCTCATTAAAATACCAGTGTCATGTTTTGCAAATCTAGAAAAAATAATTCTACAATTCCCTAACCCTAACCCTGTACTAACCCTAATAATGCCACCTTCCCAGGATAACAGACCATTAGAAAAAAAAAGTCAAGAAGTTAGTTAGGCCCCTAGAAAGAATACCAATAGGAAATGGGATTTTTGTCAGCAAAATTAGTTAAAGTAATATTTTATCTTAATATAACCCAATGTTTCTTAGCAGCGGGGTAAAATAAATTAATACAAAAATTTCAAAAATATTTTAACAGAAGGATTGTTTGTTTTTTGAAGGGGTGCATGTAGCTGAAACTGAAAAACACTCAGAACACTGAATATATAGTTTTGTCATTCATTTAAACCAGTCTGAGCCTTCAGCATGATAAGGCTTTTTATAACTAAATACTAATCTGATTGACAAGAAACCTACTTTTCAAGACAAGTATCTGATAATCAGCACTGTTCCGCTGTAAAACACTGGAGACCTAATTACACTTTGTAAGTCACTAACCTTTGTTGGCCTGTTGAAAAGGCAAGCTCCACCCCCTCTCTGTAAGAAGTCTCTATACTCCAAAATGCTGCACTTTGAGAATTTTCGGGAATGGGATACCCTGAAGAAATAAAGAATCAATTATGTAAATAATTTACCAAAAGCAATCATCAGAGAAGAAAATTAAAACCTTTGGATTAGAACAAAATGTTCACTCTGGAGCTAGATACACAAATTTTGACATGGCACTTATGTTCAAATTGTGAAATAATTGTGTGTAGCAGAGTTCGCAAAGATAGGAAATCAAGGAAAATCACAGATTTGGGGTTTAGGTTACAATTTCCTCAGCAGTCAAGCCCTTTTGTGACCTAGCTCAAAACAGTTTTTGAAAAGCTCATTACAAAATCTTTTCATCTAGGCTGTATTTTAAAATGCAGTGATTTTGACTTGCTATGTCTCAGTAAAAGCAAGCACTTTTTTGTCTCTGTTGTGAATAAAAGAAGCTCATGAACCTACTAGGTTTCACGCTGGCAGAGAGATTTGTGTGGGCCAGTTTATTAAAAGCAATGTGATGCAGGCCTCAACACTACAACACAGGTAAGCAAGGGAATGCTAAAGAGATGTGTTAGACCATATACGTGTATGTACATAAATTTTTAGTGTGTACACATACAATTACAAATTTTTAGTGTGTAATACATACAAAAATCAGGGTAAGCTCCCATGAATAATAGCTCTTTATTCTCAATTTCAAATACTATTTAGTAACATTCATGATTTAGCAGGAATATAAAATGAGCCTCTCTGTGATAAACATAAGGTATTACTACCTCTATGTCAGTACACAGGAGAATGTCGTATACATGGTCAAGGTTAAACTGAATCACACACACCTATTCCTTGGGAATATTTGTAACAGTGCATGATTTGAGAGTGAGCAGGCCACATTTTCTAGGGTGTAATCCAATAGTTTTATGTATTCTGATATATGAAGATGGTTTACACAAGCAGGAAAAACTTGCCACTATTCAAAGCGCCCTCTTAGAAGAACTATATAGAAATGTAGACTTGAAAAAAATGTATACTAACTTTGAATAGTTTTATTATATCGTACACATAGGCAGTCAAAAACTCATTTAGAAATTGGGAGTTTAGAAGACATCTCCCTATAGAACCAATGTTAGAAATGGTGTCACCTTCCCCTAGCAGTCCTCACAAAAGCCAGGTTCAACCAGTAATTTATAACATAAATTTATCAGATATAAATTACTAATAGCAATAGTAAGGGGACCATGGAAGCTAAGAGTTTGGGGTTTAAACTACATTTCTAGAAATGTGTTCTAATGCAGAATGGCTGGCTGTGCAAACCCTCATGCTCAGTCTCCTCTTCTCCCCCAGAGCTAGACTCTGGGGAGGGTCTGGTGGAAGGATAAGGATGGCCTCTGTACAAGGAGGTCAGGGCCTCCAGCAACCAGGGCTCGGAGGATGGGAGTAGGACCAGAGGGCATTTCTTCTGTTACTGTAAGTGGGTGATGGCTTAGGGGCCTGTAAGTGGGTGATGGCAGTGGCTCCCACGGGGCAGGGGTCCCTGGGAAACGGGGAAATGTTTATAGATAGGTTCACTGAGGGACCAGCAGTTCTGGGGCAGCAATTCTAGTTCCCAAAGTATACACAAAAAAAGAAAAGACAGGTGATGGAATGTTCAAATGTATCACTAAAAGACTTCCTAATTTAGATATAATAAATGTCTTAATTTTTCAAAAAAGCTTTATTGATTATATAAGCAGTAGAGTAAAAATTTTATTACTGTAAACACAGATATTTACAAGTTCCTTAAAATGTAAATTGATGACTAAATTGATTTTCTCTGACTGCTTCAGGTAGACAACCAGCTTTTATTCTAAGTGTACTAAAAAATTAATGCCTTTACTAAACTTAGATGCATCTAAATAATGTGCTTCCTTCCTTTAAGAAATTTAATAAGAATTAGTTAATACATTTTACTGTTATCACCAACCTTAACATGAAAAATGAAAACATGAAGTAAATTAGCCCTTTCAGTTTTAAAATATCAGATAATTCATTACTGAATTTATACTGTCCTTAGCTTAGTACCTGCAAGATTGCGTTTCTAATTATCCCCGGCAATTTTAGTAAAAGGCATAGATCAAATCCACATATGATGAAAATTTACCCTGTTTCCTCCATGATGCAGCCACCCCAGGATTCTGTGCAGTCACATTCTAGTCCAATGAAACAATAAAAGCAACAGAAGAAAAAGGAAACAACAAAAGTCACATCTTTAATCTGCATTACACCTCCTTACAATCATTCTTTATTGCCAATTCCATGTCAGATAGGTACACTGTGTGAAGTCTCACAGAATAAAATTTATTTTTTTAAGTCAGTATTTCTTTATCGTTTTCAGAAGTACAGGTCACTTCCTAAAAAGACAGTTCCCAAGAAATAAAGTTGTGCCTCTCTTCATTTTTGTAACTCCTATACCTCAATTAGGTGCCTATTTCCTATGTTTAGTGAAAAGCACCCTCGTCTAGGAACTGGAAAGCCTGAGTTTGAGGCCAAGTTCCACCTTGATAGAGTCTGATAAGCAAGTAACTTCATGTTTCTCGGGTCTCAGGTTTCCACCTCTAAGATGGAATACGTCTCTCTGCCTATCTCCCAGAGTGGTTCCAGGGTCCACCCAAGATGGTGTGACTGTGAGCTCTCCATGCCTTATAAAGCCCTCTGATACACCAACAGAACAAATCATCATTGAAGTTTTCTTTTATTTTTGAGAGTCTCACTATGTCACTCTTGGTACAGTGCCCTGGCATCACGGCTCACAGCAACCTCAAACTCTTGGGCTTGAGTGATTCCTCCCAAGCAGCTGGGACTACAGGTGCCCACCACAACGCCTGGCTATTTTCTTGTTGCAGTTGTCATTGTTGTTCAGCAGGCCCGGGCCGGGTTCGAACCTGCCAGCCTGGGTGTAGTGGCCAGTGCTATAACCACTGTACTACAAGTGCCAAGCCACCATTGAAGTTTTCTTACAGAGCATATTGCAAGTTAAAGAAAAGAACTCAATTTGCTAGTCTAAGTGACAATCAGGCAGGGACTTGAAGAACACTATGCTACAACATTTAGTAAAAGAGAGTAATCTAAAACAGAAGTGTAGACACTCAAGTAACAATCATAGACCTAGCTTAAGTACCAGAGACCGACATATTGATATTGTGATGAGCTCTTTTCATTCTTTTTTTCCTAGCCTCTTTCCTATCATCGATAAAGATATTTTAAAGAAAGACTTCCAAGTGAATTTCTTTTTAAAGGTGGCTTAACATCATGACTTCTTTTTTTTTTTTTTATTGTTGGGGATTCATTGAGGGTACAAAGAACCAGGTTCCACTGACTGCATTTCTTAGGAAAAGTCCCTCTTATAATTGTGTCCCGCCCCCCAAAGGTGCGTCACCCCATGATCCCCCACCCTCCTTCCTCCTTTCTTCTCTTTGCTCTTTTAAAACAAATTTTATAACCCATGAAGTAGTTACCTAAACAAACAATTCACAAAGGAATGAAGAACTTTAAGAGGGAAGAACCTACAGCAGGCATTAGGAAGGAATTCTATTTCTCACTTCACTCCACCATCCAACTCAGTAGCCTCTCTCACCCGTCTCTCTTCTAGGTCCCAGGATTTCCAACCAAGCATGTAAACCTAGTCACACTCTTTTCTGATTTTAAGGCACCTATGCCAGCTGTTGAAACTCTAAACCTCCTTTAGTATGAACTGGGTATATTTCTTTGGGAAACCAAATACTCTGAGCCAGATAATAAATGAAAAGTCTGTGCAGATCTGTAAAATGCCAGCAGACACTTGTGGTAGCCATGTTACTCAAAGACCTCATATACCCTTCAAATGAATCAAGAAGTCTGTTGATATACATACATTTTATTTCCATTTTTTTATAATACTCTGCATTAATGACAAAAAAGTATAAAGTGTAGGGTGATATTAAGGTCAAGTTTGTCCTTTTCTTCTTTAGTGAGGTTGGGAAAACGTCAGTCCCTCTGACACTTTCACAGAGGGATTGCCACTTGATTTCTAATTAAATAAATAATATGAGTGAACATACTGGTCTCTCTTTCCACAGGATCACACTTATGTGGGCTTAAGGTATTCAACTATAAAAATATATGAAAAATGTATATTTTACTACGCTGTTGGCATACAGAGGAATATAATCCAGCTTTGATATAAATCTAATTTTAAATGCAATTAAGAATTTTCATGAAACCCTAAAATTACTGTGGACCCTTGACACTTAGCCCACTAAATAAATCAGCCCTATTTTTCCATCTACCTCTCATATGATTAATGAAAAAGTTAACACCTACCAGTCTTTGGCCATGTTTTTTACTGGCTGGGATCTGTGGCCCTGTTTGTACTCCCTTGTGGACCTGCCTAACCAAAGGGGAGAAACCTAGCCTCTTCCACTTGTCTCCATGCTTAAAAGACTCTGGGGGAGTGTCTGCCTACTGGGAGCCTTCTTCTCCAACTTTTCTAGTGTAACTAGATGGGGTGTGTTTAACTAGAATTTAAATATGAACTCATTTTTTACTCTAGATCTAAACTATTTCTCAATGCAATTGTGACATGACAATTATGATGGAGGCTCATCTAGCACATTTTATCTATACTCAACTGTTGGAAACCAGAGGGTGTTAGTCCCCGCCCCAAATCCCAACATCCTTCAGTGTGAGAAATTGCTGAGTCACACCCTGAGAAACTAAGGATTTTATGGATGTAGAAAGGGAACTATTCCTACAACCCAAAGAGATTAAGAATTATCTCTAGTTGCTCCTTTTGTAAACTTGTTTTGGAGGAAGGAGCTATACTACAATTAAACTATAATAACTTGAATGAAAAATATTGATTTATTGACCGGACATGCCTTATACAGAATGGCACATGAAAGTGAGAAAGAAGGTCAATATACATACTTGGCTTTCTGCTAGAAGGTTCCCATTGGATTCCAAGGTTTTGAGCCAGGCTCTGCGATAACACTTCTGCCACTGCCATTGGAAGACCATACTGTTTTTCAGAGTTGGAAGTGTGTGGGAAACATTTGAGAGAGTGCACAAAGCTAGTTATTATTTCTTGTTACCACATATCATCTCAGTTCCCTAAGTAGAGTCTCACAGCATCTAAAGATGGAGTATACTCCTTCTCACTTCTCACTTTTGCAATTGGGCCCAAGAAGCAGAAAGTCCCCTCTTACTGGGTGGCAGCTCTCAGAACTTGAAGCTCTCGCATGGAAATATAAGATACAAGTCACAAAAGGCTGTGCTCTAATGTAACTCATACAATCCAAGAATAATGTCAATGTACTATAAATATGTCAAGTGAGGTCACCAGTAAATGATGGCTATTGGGACAAACTGGTGTAATATATGCCAAGATTGACCAGGGTTTACATATAATTGGTTAAGCTCTTGGGGGCTATTGCCACCCAAGAATTTCCTTTATAAAAATAAAGGTATTAAAGTTAAATAATGAGACTTAAAAAAATATTTGGGTGCTGTTACCACTTAAGAATTTCATTTATACAAGTGAAGGTATTAAAACTTAAGCAATGAAATTAGTGAAATATTTGTTTGAATTCATTAAATAGATAGGTAGATAGATGTTATAAAAGTAAAAGAATACACAGAGGGAAAAAAAAAAAGCTGTAACATTAATATCATAAGCTAAATGAGCTTTATTTAAATGAGCTAAATCTAACAGGGGCAGAAGAGCATTCATAACTAAAAATAAAAGTTATAAAAGAAGGATTAATAAGCTTATAAAAACTTAATATCCTATCTACAGAGCCCAAGAATCTCTGGGCCAATCTTCAGCTTGCATTTGCTTGATAAATCTGAAAAACAATCATTATAATAACCAAAGACATCATTATGAATCCAAAGGACCATCTGGGGTTCTACTTATTAACAACATAACCCACTCATGCTACATAATCAATGTCATCATCCTAAACACACATGAGAAGGAATGTAAACTGGGCCACAGAGAAGAAAGAGAACAGATGCTAAGATAAAGCTCTACTTTAAGAAAATGACAAAGTTTACCTCATTCACACCAACTCCTCTTGTGCGAGAACAGACACCTCCAAAGTAACTCAGACTGCTTCTCTTATAGTGGAACGTCACCCGTCTTCAGAAAAAGAAGTGCTATTAGAACACCAATGTGGTGACCATCAAATAAACTCTCCCCAAATATACCTACTCGCCTACACTGAACACTCCAGAACCATCCTCTTCCAAGAAATCAAAAACTACATTTGAAATACCTTCAAATTTATGTTGTCATAATTACCTTTCAACTGATGTGATGTTAAATAATTTTGGGTGAGCCAACATAACTGAGTACGACTAAGCATGGTGTTCTGGCATAGGAATTGAAAACACAAAAATAAACAGACCACAGCCCTTGACTTTTTCCTAATAGAGAATATCCAATAGTTATACAAAATATTGCTGACTATTGTTAAGTTGTTGATTAAACATTGAAAGAAAAGAAAGTAAATGCTAAAGGTAGAAGGAAAGAAAGGAATACTTTCATTAGTTTGATTCCAGGACAGAACTCTAAGAATTGTCTGGAAGGAGCTTTGCCATGAATGGGAAAGGGAACAACTTATTATAGAAATATAATTATTAACAAATCATATTAATAAAAAGAAAATATGGAACCCTTCATCCTTAGTGATCGAAACTTAATTTCATTCAATGGTTCATCTGAAAAAAACTATATTTTCTAGCCTCTCTTGCAGCTAGGTATGTGCACGGAACTACAAAATATGATGCTGGTAAAAGTGATGTGTGTGAGCTTACAGGAAATCTGCTTTAATGGAAATTGGCTTGGCTAAAAGGAGCACTCTTTTGCCTTTCTTCCTGTCTGTTTCCTGTAGCCTGCCACGAAGACTGGAGCACCATCAACCTTCTCAGATGGTGAGTTAACCCTGAAGATGGAAGTTATGTATGTATTCTAAAGGTAAATCTAATAGCCACAGAATCACCAGCAGCCCAGCACTGGACATCCTGTCTCCGTCTTCTTATACAACAGGGTAATCAACAGCAGTCTTGTTTAATTCACTATTTTCTGATTTTAAACTTCCATCTTCTTTAATTCACTATTTTCTGATTTTAAACTTCCTGATACAATAAAGGGGTAAAGACAAATGTTAAACCAAAGACTGCAACCATAGCTTGAGCGGGTACATACGAGATGAGGTGCACCGCGTCGGCATGCTGCTTAATACGTTGCCGGTATTTGGAGAACTCGTGGAGCATCTGCACAGGGTTGGTGGTGATGTCAATATGATCCTTCTCCGTCCAGGTCTCCACAGCCACCAGGACAACCCTGGTGTTGAGCTGCTCCTTGTAAATCTGAGGGTATAGAACAGGGCAGGTGCAGGAGGAAAACACTGGGTCAAACATGCACGTTCAGCGAGTCAGAGTCAGTGGCAGGACAGGAAGGGGGAGGTGAGAGGAGAACACGGTCATACGATTAGCTCATCACAGAATCTTATCTTTGTCTTTTCCAAGAGCAGAGAGAAAGAACGTTACAATTCGTCTCATGTCACCACTTTCCTACAAGGTTATTTCAATCACATACCAACACATTGAGGGACCTGGCACCTCAATAAGGGTAGATAGTAGGGAAGCTTAAGTTAGGACATAAATTGAAAACAGGGATCAGAACAATCACCCTTCCAGACCTCATGGAGGGGAACAGTTTGGAGCCTCCCACACTGGTCTGAGTAAGTAACCATTTATTCCTGCAGGATTGGAATAGGCCACTAACCCTTCAGACAAGCACCCAACAATCTGGCTGGCTTGCCTTTCAAGGTCAAGTTATGTGAAAAGTAAAACAACATTGAGAGAAAGAGAGAAAGAGAATTACGGATCCAAGGCCAAAAAAAGAATAGATTTATAATCATTCATCTTACCCTTGCCACAGGGTGGGGGTCACTCAAAATATTTAAATTGTCACCTTTTCTGGTCTTTATTTGGGGGCCCACTAGCTAAATAATTCACACAATTTAGCAACTTCGAATAATGCTATCATTTTGTCCTATTTTCAAGCTAAGTAAGAAAACAATGGATGATCTCTAAACACACTGAGGGAGAAAGTCATTATGCCTAAATCAAATTGGAGCTATGATGACTTCACAACAAAAGCAAGGTAAGTCTTTTAAAGATAATGGTCAGCTTTAGAACCCTAGAGGGTAACCCAAAATAAAATTTACCCTTTGCAGGATATGATTCTATTTAAACATGCTGAAATGACTAATAAAGAGATGCTTCCAAGAAAATAGCTTTTGGAGGGAAAAAGACGTGTTGAAGATACTTTTTTCCATATTCACTTATAGTTTTCCTCTGAGAAAACTGACGAGAGCTGAAATTAAAAAAAGTTAATAAACCAGGTATAAACTGAGTCTCAGGGGGTTTAGTCCCAACTCTATACGATGTAATCTATGCATATCCACTCATATTATACTTTGCTCAGTTGGGCCTAGCAAGCACATAACATACATTATGAATATTTATGTGATCACAGGTTGTTGGACTTTTAAAAGGCAGAAAAGAAAATATTCCTTTGGGGTAAATAAATATCATTTAAATGTTTGGAAATTTATAAAAAGATTCTATTCCCCTTAAGACAGAATATATAATAATTACCACATAAAAATATATTTAGCTGAACAAAAGAGCACTGTAGAATAAATATATAAAGTAGTATGCTATAATATTTAATTTATGACTAGTTAAATTGTTTTATTTATTCATATTATGGAGTTCCTACCTAAGGCATGAAAAAGGATGAAAATCTTAACCACCCTTCTCCATAACTTACAAAATGGGGGGGACATTAATATTGATGATTTGCATATTTAGAAGTCTTTGAAAGGAAATACATATTTTATTGTCTCAAATTAGTTTTCATTTGGGATTAACTGATAAGCAACATAATTTTGTCAACTAGAAATAAAGTCTGAAACATTTCACTAATGGGAAAACTAAGAACATGAATTTAATTCATTTAAAAAATTTTTTTATATTATCTATATTGTCTAAACATATTCTGCCTCAGTCTATTAGTTTTTCTATGCTAACAACATAAATTTTTAAACATATCAACTGGTTATTAACCAAGTCTTGCTTACCAAGTATAATGTCTACTCTTTTTCTAGCAAATTTTCCATTGTTTTGTCCCCCATAGACTCTAGTGATAATAAAGTCTCCATCTCACTTAGAAGCAACATTAACGCATTTTGGGGATTCTTAGGATAAGTTGAAAGTCCTCTAAAACTCTGCAAGCACTACTCTTTGTAAAGCAGATCACCCTATCATTTCTTAGCCAGATGAACTTAAGGATCACATGTTTATTTTAGTATAAGAAATAATTAAAGTAATAAGTAAGCAAATAGAGATATAAACTATTGCATCTTGGTAAAAATAGGTTCAAGAAAACTAGAATACTTACAGAATCCACAAGGTTGACCACAGACTTTGCAAAGTTGTTGGTATGTGCAGGAGAAAAGCGATGCTTCTTATACTGGATGGTAGGGGTAAAAAGATACACCAGTTACTGCCAAATCATAATTTGATGGTAAATTTCAAAATTCCATAAAAGCCAAAAATCTCACAGCAAGAGTAGACAATGAGGATTAAAAATATAGAATTTAGTAGCATTTAGTTTGTGCCATATTGGATATGGTGGTGTTCTTATCTTATTTCTTTGTTAGGCAGCAAAATTCAGACCATCCAAAACACCCATGATGTCCTGAGTAATGGAAAGGGCCTACAGAAATCCATGTGAGAAGCTTTACAGTTGAGAAGTAAGTTTTTAATTTCATCTTAATGTCTTTTGTTTTCACAGCTTATACCAAAAGCTTCAACCAAAAAACATGTAGTCCCAACTGGTCACTTCCTTCATGTTAAACTCAAGGCCATCAAGAAACTTTCTTAGGCAGCACACTAGATCCTATCCATAAGATGGAAAGTGTTTGTTATGCACTGAGTACGTCCCTTGGGAAGAATGCTTCCGCTAAGTGAAGCCTTTTTCTTTTGATGAAGAGGATACAAGTAAATATGAAGTTGTTTACAATTATTTAAGTTTATGGTTGTTTACTGATAGTTTATGGTTGTTTACAATTATTTACGAAAATGTATAAAAGTAAATTAATAGAATACTTCTAGAACAACATCTGAAGTCTACCATAGGAAGATTACGCCCTCTACTGGTCCACAAGGGTTAGGACCAGTAGAGGGCATATTTTTTACAATTCAGAAAAAATAAAAACATACTTAAAACTACTGGTCCAGATTTGCACCACAAGTTTTTGAAATTTGTTTTCAAGTGTAATTATCAAAATAATGCATCGTTCATGAAGATTAAAGATATTCTACATTGGAAAATCATGATATTCTTTTTTTCTTCTTTGCCCACTTTTACCCTATAAATTTATCTGACCCTCTCCATTTCATTCCCTCTCTACTCTGTGACCATGTTTTTTTAAACAAAGACTATCTGTCTCAATGCTTACATATCTGATTTTTACATTTTATACTGAGAATATCAATGACACATTATAAAAATGCAATAAATTGATAATATTGTGCTATGAGCAGTGTTCATTAATTCATAGCTACTGGTATAGCATGACTGTTACTGTTTATGTTATTATAAACACTGTGCATCATAATCTAACCCAAACTATTCTTTATGTGTTCTTTTAAAGTAAACTTTAATATATGTAACTGGGTCATAAAACATTGTATTAATCTAAAAATTTTCAAGCGTTTTTATAAACTTAGTGTAAAGAAGTTTCTATACATAGCTCAGCATTTTAAGTTGCCTAGCAAAATTCCACAAGCGTAAAAGTCTCAAAGATACCTGTAAGAGTAAAAACAAACATGTTAACATTAAGTTCCTGTGGGGTGATTAAAATGTTTTGGAGTGTACAATTCTATAACAATTGCTGTACAATTTTGTTGTACATGATTGTACAACTGTGTGAAGGTACTAAAAACCACTGAATTGTAGACTGAAAAAGAAGAGAAAATATTAGTTGATGCCTACTCTAATGCAGTGGTGTTACATTCGTCACCTATTAAAATGAATTTAATTTTGCTTCTGAATATTACTTTGTGGTTTTTTGAGACTTCTCTTTATAGTATAATCACAGAAAACACAATATCCAAGTTTAAAAAAATAAAAGGAAGTCTTTTTAAAGTCTATCAAAATGGCATGTCTTTCATTTATTTCTTATTTGTAATTTTCAAGCCTTAGACTTCCTTTTTGGAAAGATAATTCTGCCTGCTGTATGGTGAGTGAATTAGAGAGAGTCAAGAATGGAAGCAGAGATGTTTGCTGGGAAACTCTTGCAGAATTCCAGGTAAGAAGTAACAGAGGCTGGATGAGTGTAGAGAGAAGTGGATTCAAGAAATACAGGGGTAGAGTTCCAACACTTGCTAATGAAGAGGATATGGAAGGTGAGGAAAGAGAAAAATAAAATAGATGGGGGATGGCAGTGCCATTTAAAATAGTGAGAAAAACTAGGGGAAGAGAAGTTCAGAACTAAGAGTTCTGATTTAGAAATGTCAAATTGTGAGGTGCCTATCCAAGCCAGTATTGAAGTAAAGTTGTCAAATAGACAGATGATACATGTGTTTGGAGCCCAGAAGGCTAGAGGCATTAAGCAGAGAGTAATGAATTCACAGTAAAGTTAACTATTTAATGACTTGAAACTGGAAGCTCTCACTTAGGGAGAGAGTATAGAAAAGAGAGCCCTGATCCAAGCCATAGGACATGCCCACAAAATAGAGGTCAGACCTAAAAGACTTACCCAAAACAGCCAGTGAAGTGAAAGAGATACTGTCACAGAAGCTGAGAGATAAAGAAAATATTTCAGAAAAGAAAGTGATCAACAGTGTCCAACATTGTTCAAAGGGTAAGATAAGGACAGAACAGTGGCCACTAAATTTCTTAACTTGAAGTCCATTTCACTGAGCAGCTAGGATATATTAGGAACTATGAAATATGTTTCAGTTGGGAGTCATGCCTGTAATCCTAGCACTCTGGGAGGCCAAGGTGGGAGGACTGCTTGAGCTGAGGAGTTCTAAGCCAACCTGAGCAAGACCCCAACTCTAACAAAAATAGAAACGTTAGCCAGGTGTGGTGGCACATGTCCACAAGCCCCAGCTACTCAAGAGACTAAAGCAGGGAGATTTCTTGACCCCACGAGTTTGAGGTTCTGTGAGGTAGGGTAAGACCATGGCACTCTAGCCCAGGCAACAGAGCAAGACTCTGTCTCAAAATAAATAGATAAATAAACAAATAAAGATACATATCCTATGACAAATATTTGCTCCTCATAACTGTATGATATAGATTTTATTATCTCTAAATAACTTATCCATGATTACTCAGCTGGAATTAAAAGTCTCCTCTGGATTGAGACAGGAGACCAATTTGTTCCATTTGGCAATTCTTATTAAATGGTTTATGTACATTCCTACAATCAGGATTATTAATGAGAATTCACAATTTGTTAGGTATATATAAAAATGTGGTGATTTTTATTAATGAGTCATCATCTCACCCTAGTTAGGATGATTATTACCAAAAACAAAAAAGATTACAAATGCCCGGCAGGACATAGAGAAAAGAGAACACTTATATGCTCTTAGTGGAAATGTAAACTAGTACAGACATGATGGGGAATAGTAGACAAGTTCCTCAAAAAGCCAAAAATAGAACTACCATATGATCCCACAATCTAACTGCTGGGTATTTATCCAAAGGAAAGGAAATCAATATATTGAAGAGACATCTGCACCCCCATATTTGCTGCAACAGTTAAGAGATGAAATCTTCCTAGGTATACAAGAACAGATAAAGAGATAAAGAAAGTGTGGCATAACATACACAAGGGAATATTATTAGACCATAAAAGAGAAAGAAATCCTGTCATTTGTGGCAACAAGGATGGAACTGCAGGACATTATTTAACATTGATAATGAAATAAGCTATTAACAAAAAATTAAACACTACATGTTCTTTCTCATATGTGAAAGCTAAAAAAGACAAACTGACTTCATCAAAGTAAAAAGTATAACAGAGGATACTGGAGAATAGGAAGGGTAGGGAGAAGGGAAGGAGAAGAAATGATTTGTTAAAGGATACCAAGTTACAGCTAGATAGGAGGACTAAGTTCTAGTGTCCCATAGCACTGCTGGGTGACTGTAATTAACAATAACATTCAAGTAGTTAGGCTTGGCGCCTTTGGCTCAACAGGCTAAGGCGCCAGCCACATACACCTGAGCTGGCAGGTTCGAATCCAGCCCAGACCCGCCAAACAACAGTGACGGCTGCAACCAAAAAAAAAATGGCCAGGCGTTGTGGCGGGCGCCTATAGTCCCAGCTACTTGGGAGGCAGAGGCAAGAGACTCGCTTGAGCCCAGGAATTAGAAGTTGCTGTGAGCTGTGATGTCATTGCACTCTATCCAGGTGACAGCTTGAGGCTCTGCCTCAAAAAAAAAAAAAAAAAATTCAAGTAGTTAGAAGGATATTCAATGTTTGCAACAAAAAAAAATGGTAAATGTTTGAGAGGATATATGCTAATTACTTTTATCTGATGATCACTATACAGTATATGTATTGTGATAGCTCTATGAACTGCACGAATACGTACACTTACTACATGTCAATTAAAAAATTAAAAAGTGGTGGCTTTTAAGTAAGAAAAAACAAATGAGGTTCAAGTTGAAAAACTCTGAGTAATAATCACATATTTAGTCTTACTGACTCAAACTTAACGTAAGAAAGATATAAGCAAACATTTGTTTTTTATGTATTTTAAAATATCTCAACCAATTTTCTATTAGAATAAGGTTTTTACTATTTATTTTTTGGTTTAAGCGGCTCAAAGAAATGTTTGCAGACTCTTATCAAGGATATAATTGGCTTGCAAATGAGGTTCTGCCAGCCAGGTACTAAGATGCTTTCCATCAAATTAAGAGAGTTTTCTTTCCTAATTGAAAGCCACTAATAATGCAATGCCTATTCAAAATAAGGTATCTGCATTTTTTTCAGACAACCAGTAATAGGCTACTCTGAATTAAAGGGGTAAGCTTAAATGCAAATGTAGGCAGAATGTTTCTATTTCTGCATGAATGAGAACTAATTTTGTATATAAAGAAAAATGTGCAATCTCCATTTATGATAAAACTTACTTTTCACATTTTCTGATCATTAAAAACAATTTACATTTAAGCTGGAAAATTTGCTTTTCCTTCCTGAACAAATGCAATCCGGAAGAAATTTGCCTTTTGAAAAAAAATTAAGATTAGTATTTAATTTTCAACCCAAAGGTAACAGTTATCAAAATAACTATGCTGAATCATATGGTTTAAAGATGATTACTCTCAGTGGGACAATTATTCCAAAGCCAAAAGCAAATCTTCAAAAATGAACATGTTAGTTATTCTAGTTCAGTTTGACTTTCAAACGTGAATTTAAGTGCTTTGATCCAAATTCCAGTTTACTACCTTTTTGTGTCAATCAAATTCAAAATTTATCTTTACATAATATAAGGCATACCTCAAAAAAGGAATTTTCTCAAACTGTCAAAAGAAAAAACAACTCTTACAGACTGACATACATATTTGGGAATATTATAGACTAGAAAGTAATCTGGTCTTCAAGCAAAGGGAATATAGTTAGTTTTATCAGAAAAGAAATACTAGATCTTTAACTAACAGAAATCTTCTTGGATAATTTCTTTCTATTTTAGACATTATTTCCACCCCAAAACAAAAGCTTTGAATTTTTTTTCCTTTCTTAACAAGTATTTCCTTCAAATTTGTCAGTACAAATTATGGTTCTTTTTTCTGCCTTTAAAAGGCACCTGTGGCTCAAAGGAGTAGGGTACCCAGCCCCATATACCAGAGGTGGCGGGTTCAAACCCGGCCCCAGCCAAAAACTGCAAAAAATAATAATAATAATTAAAAGCAGATGAACATATCATGACGACTTCTCATGCATTTTAAGAATAATAATATAATTACCAAGATTTACCAGTGAAAGATTTTGATAGCCTGAATAAGGTAACTTTATTATACAATGTATAATATAATGTGTAGAAATATTCCATATATAAAACAATATTTTAAGAAGGATGATATGTTATTATTCATAAAATAAAGACATTATTTAAATGTCTATCATTTAAAGGGTTAAAAAAATTCAAAATATATGATGTTTAAAAAAACTATCAAGTTTCCCATTTTGTACAGTTACCTGTTATGTGCTCTCTGAATGAATGTTTCATGTACCTTCCTGATATATTAACAGCAGAGTGGAACAAGAGATTTGGAAATGGAAGTAATGGTTTGAGTACCGATTTTATCAATTACCACCCATTTGGGAATGCACTTTGTACATTTTCAGACTGTGTTTGTATCTTAATTATCATTTCCATTACTTTAAAAGTATTTATCTAATGGATGTTGGAAAATGTGAGGCTTCAAAAGCCGTAATTTTGCAACATGCTTAGGACTTGGAAGTAAGCTTGAAAACAAAATCTCAATTTTCCAATCAACAAAAACAATTCAGATGAAAAATTATATTTGGGTTTTAAGCAAATTAATTTTCTTTAGGAACTCGTATTTTTGCCGTCATTGTCTATAATGGCTGCCTACATATTTGTTTCTCCTTCCCACCAGGAAAGACCTCTCCCAAATTGTATGTAATTCTGATAAAATAAAATTTGCTTCTTACTAATGTATTTCAAGCAATGCATTTAAGGACTACTGGTACAGAAAATAAATCTTCACGCAAAGTAAGAAGTGTTGTATTGAAAAACTTTATATTCAACATAATTGAATGGATTATCACTCAGAAACATCCATTAAGGTAGAAACTCAAAAGTTTAAATACAAATGAAATCACCATTTTTTTAAATGTTTAAGTATGGGTCTGCTGATTACAATGTCACGCAGTCATTTCAGCATGAAACACAGCCTTATCATAGTCTACTAATCTAATTCTAGTGTAATTAAAGGAAAACAAGGACTTAAAGATATTTGCAAGGCGATCTCAATTTTTTTTCCCTAATGTTTTTCCAGAAACGTAACTTTGTTTTCATTAAAAACAATTATTCTTTGTCTTATACGTAATTTTTAAAATTCAGTTATGTAACTACAACAAAAGTGACAAGAGCCTAAACAGTCTGAAGGGTGTGGCAATGGTTGCTGGTACCACCTCCGACTAGCTCACAAGAGCCAACTGGCCACTTCTTTTCCTGATCCTCATTTGACAATCTCACTTTGATAGCTTCAAATCAGGTATAGTGGGAATATTTACACCATGGATATCAGCAAAAATTATAAATCAAGACAGCTAAGTGCTAAAATTTACCAGCATACCATTAGTGTGTATAGGGTATATTAGCATGTAACCCACTGACCAAGACTCCTATGGTCAGTCAAGACTTTTTATAATGGAAATTATTAAGTAGAGTATAATTAACAGAGTTTGTATTTTATCTTCAAGAAAGGCCAGTAGGGAGCAATGATTGTTTTTCATTTTCTTTTAAGTGTTACTGAAATGATATATTCAATCACATTTTACTCCCACAAAAGTAACATGAGATTATTCATCTTTCTAATATTTAAAGAAGATAAATCATCAGTTAAAGATAGACTCTTTAAATAAAAGAGTCTCCTATAATTGCATCTACCACAAATCATAATTAATAATCAGTAAGAAAAAAGTAACATATTGGCAGAACAAAGGCATATAATAAAACTAGAAAGCAGTGACCAACTACATAGATGAAGAAAGGTAGAGAATAAAAATATGAAGGGAAGACAAGTGCAAGATGCCAAATAGCTAAATCCATTAATTACAATTATTATTAAACACAAGTAAAGTTTAGAATTATAAAAGTTTTATAAAACCCAGTGTCTCCAAACACCAAGAAATGAATCAACGGATTTATTATCTCTAAATATACTGGATTCCATAAGTAACAAATAATGATTAAACATAAAGTGAAATGTATTCTTTCTTAAGTAGACTATTGGGTAAAAAACCCACTGACTATATTCTTACCGTTTTGTGATCATTAACAATCATAAGTTCCAAATACTTCATTTCTTCAAATACACCACGAGATGGCTATGAAAAATGAAAATATATAGTCAGAATGGTGACTGATATAGAATATCTCTAATGCTCACTGTTAACCTGTAGATCAACTTTGAATTTCTAAACTCTTTGCTGCCTACTTCATAAACATCTTAGAAGAAAGTTGGTCAGGGAAATTTAAAAAAAGTGATCTTAAAACATGGGTAAACATACTACCCAAAATTATTTACAGGTTCAATGCAATCTCCATCAAAATACCAATTTTGTGGGTGGTGCCTATGGCTCAAGAAGTAGGGTGCTGGTCCCATATACCCGGGGTGGCAGGTTCAAGCTCAACCCCAGCCAAAACTGCAAAAAAAAAAAGAAAGAAAGAAATAATAACAATGTTGCAGTTCTCGGACCTAGAAAAAATAATTCTGTGCTTTGTCTAGAACCAGAAAAGCACCTGAATAGCTAAAGGAATCTTTCAGCTAAGCAAAAACCAAAGCTGGAGGCATCAGATTACTAGACTTCAAACCATACGACAAGGCTATAATAACCAAAAATGAAGCATGATACTAGCATAAAAGCAGAGACATAGGCCAATGAAACATAACAGAGAATCCAGATGCAAAACCATCCACAGCCAGACAATTAATCTTTGCCGAAGCAGACAACAATATACACTGGGGGAAAGAAGCCCTATCCAATAAATGGTGGCTGAGAAAATTGGATAGCCACATGTGGAAGAATGAAATAGGATCTGTATCTCCCACTACTCATAAAAATTAATTCAAGATGGATAAAGGCTTAAATATAAGGAAGGAAACCATAAGAACTCCTGAGGAAGATGTTTAAAAACCTCTTCCAGAAATTGGCCTAGGCAAACAATTTATGAAGAAGACCCCAATGACAATCACTGCAGCAATAAAAATAAATAAATGGGACAATGGGACTTTATTAAATTAAAAACTTCTATGCAAGTAAGGAAATAATCATCAGAGTAAACAGACAATGTACAGAGTTTGAGAATATATTTGCAAGCTATACATCTGATAAAAGGCTAATAATCAGAATTTACAAAGAATGGAAGCAAGTAAGAAGCAAACAACCAACCCCATTAAAAAGTGGGCAAAAGACATGAACAGAGGCTGTCCAAAAGATGACAGACAAATGATCAATTAAAAAATGCTCAACATCACTAATCATCAGGGAAATGCAAATTAAAACCACTGTGAGATATCACCTTACCCCAATTAGAACAGATTTTATTAAAGGTCCAAAAATAACAGATGTTGGCATGGATGCAGAGAGAAAGGAACACTTATACATGGTTGGTAGGACTGCAAATTAGTACAGCCTCTGTGGAGAATAATATGGAGATTCCTCAAAGAACTAAAAAGCAGACCTATCATTTGATCCACCAATCTTACTACTAGATATTAACCAAAGGAAAAGAAGTCACTTTATCAAAAAGACACCTGCAGATGAATGTTTACTACAGGACAATTCACTGCAAAGATGTTGGATCAACCTAAGCGCCCATCAATTCATGAGTAACAAAATGTGGTAGAGGTATACTATGAAATAATACACAACCATGAAGAAGGATGAATTAAGGCTTTTGCAACAATTTGGATATCCCTGGAGACCATCATCCTAAGTGAAATACCTAATCAACAGAAAAACAAATGTCACATGTATTCACTATCAAATTAGAACTAACTAATTAGTATATATTGTGCACAGAGAGAAGTAAAACTCAGCACTAATCAAGTGGGGAAATGAAAATCCCCCTAACAAGTGCAATGAACACTATCTGCACAATGGGCACACTTAAAACCCTGACTCAAGCATAACAAAATCAACACATGTAACCAAAAACATTTGTGTGCACATAATATTTTAAGATTATGAAAAAATTCTTTAAGATTATTCTTAACTGTAAAAAATAAAGATCAATACTTCTAAAATATTTGCTACATAATTTATAAGATTCCCTCTAGGTCTCAGATCCTATAATTCTAATCAACACATATAAAAAGTTTAAATAAGATAAAGAGATATACCAATATGTTATCAATATATGAATAGTTGGTTATTGCAAGATTTTATGGATTTCAGAAACCCATATTTAGTCTGTACTCGTTCACTTAAATTTTGCTTTCATGACATTTTAGTGAAAATATTTGCTAGAATAAAAGTAGGTAAACATTCAGGACTCAGAAAAGAACTGTTTTTAATTGTTATTAAAGTCCTTTCAAGAGTTCATGCTGTTTTCATGTGTAAAAATATTCTGGAGAAAAATTTACAGAATAATTCTGTTAAAATAGGTAAATTCCAATTTCTTTCACATTAAAATGTGAACAACATTCTATTTACTGAAAATTTAAATGAAAATCTATATAAATTTCATTCAATTAGAATAGTATAAACTATAATAACTTCTAGGTATATATCTGAGTAGAATCAAATAATTTGTTGAAGTGAAATTTTAAAAATAATGTACCAATTTTTAACCACACTTGTAAAGCACTGCCAATTATTATATTCTAAAGTCTTCTAAACTTTAATAATTACTAGATAATCCTTTAAGAGTATTAAGCATTTTAGCACTCATTTGTACTTCTATTTATTGATAACAGTTGGAAAATTAATATCGGTGGATCTTCTCTCTGTACATAATCACTGAACGGTTTATATTTGATAGGGGTGGACTGTAGTGGAACAAACAGCAACCTAATTAAATTTACTAGAACCAAGCACATTGTCAAGAGTAAGCAAACAGATTTCTAAGTATCCCCTCACCACAAAGGTATCCACAATCACCATAACAAGAAGTTAATGAAATAGAGGATGATTGAACCAAACTTAAGTTTTTCGTGGTTGGTAGCCTAATTTTTTCACACACACGAAAGAACACATTCAGCACAACATTATCTAAAATGTGTAGTTTCTACAATAATTACTCATTAAGTTATCTAGTAAATTACTATGTAATCCATAAACTGTGGGAATAATTCTGAGTTACACAGCATTCACCATGTAATTACTAAACAGTCCCCATCATTAAGCTTCCTAATCTACTATGAAAAAGACTAGAAACATAAATTTCACTTACGAAGCCCCTATACATTTAGCCATACGTGTGAGGTGTATGATAGTAGTTGATATAATTACAAGAATTTTATTTAATAACTTTTCATATCACTAATGATCAGATAAATTCATTCTCTTCCGAAAAGCACATCCAGCTTCAAAGTTTGGTGTAATAGAGTTTTTAACTTGAAAGAAATAAAAATAAGCATGATTAGCCAACATTCCAAAACCCGACCGTAATTTGTTGTTGTTGTTAACAGAAACATTTTAAGTGATGTTATATAAGCCATGGGGTGGGGGGAGGCTGCTGCACCTTAAATAGAAAAAAATACTCTGCAATTTTCTTAAGAAAGCATTTTGAAAATAAAGCTAAGCTGAGACAATACACTCTTTATATGGCATCAGGGTTCACTTGTTTGAATCATTAATAGAGAGAGATGAATAAAAAGCAGTATGTTGATGAGGCTCAATTCATAAGGGGTTTTTGCTGTTGTTTTTGTTTTTAAGCATAAGTTCCCCAAATCTAAACTGTTTGGGGTACACTTAGATGCAGTGTGAGGATAGGCACACGATTTAATTGAAGCTCAATGGCACACTCACATTCACTGCTCTCTTTCTTCTTTTCAACCACTGTAATTCAGACAGAAATGGCCACTGGTCACTGCCTTCCATAGCTGTGTAAAAAATAAATAAATAAATAATGAACACCAAAATTTCTGTGTGACTCAACTGCAATAGCAGTGTTTTTAAAACATTGTGTGAAGGAACAGTGGCCCTGATAGTAACTTAAAATCAAGATAAATGAAGGCAAAAACCAAAAGGACACTGATCATTAAACACTTCACACTCCCACAGTCACAAAGATAGCTCAAATGTGTACTTTTCTTCCAAACATCACGAAACCATAACCAGTTGTTCAAGGTTCATTAGAAGATACATATTCGACCTACAACTACGTGACAATATCCGAAAATTTGAATGCCACTGTGTTTAATTCGTTTTAGAATTAAAAATAATATGTGCCATCAGCTTTTGCATAAATTATTAAAGACTTTTGACATTAATATACAACAACATCACATACCCCACCTATCCCTAAGAAGCTTAAAGCTACATCCGCCTGCTTAAGATGCCTTAGGAGCACAGCATAAGGAGGCCGTCCAAGTAGGCTACAGAGCATCAAACTGCCAGGACAATTTAAGGATGAACCTCACTATAAATCACTCTACTAAAATTGGCCCCACTCTCTCGTTCCCAAGGCAGCTTTACTTAAATCCAGGGCTTCAAGTTTCCATTTTCCTATTGGAAATGACTCTCCAAGCCTCATTACGTGAAAGCCACAGTTCACTCCGATGCCCACTCACACTGCTCACCCCAGATCTCACGCCAATTCCACCTCCCAAGTACCACGTCCTCCAAGTTCCACAAGCTACACCTCCCATTACATATTATAAAATACAACAGCTATTTTAGTTCAAACCTACTGAGATTCTTCACTTGCTTAGAATATTGTCCCGCCAAGGTTTTCTGGATTATATGTGGTCGACCTGCACTTTTCTGAAACAAAAACAATAGTAGAAAATCAGAAAGCAAGATGTGAACAAGTCTCTGTGAACTACTCTTAGAACTTTCTCTCATATCCATCCCAAAATGGGAGTATTTATATGGCAATCTTTTATTTACCAAAAGTGATAGGTATGTCGTACAGAAATTTTCATTTTAAATAAGATACAGCATCATCCAATTATCTCAGCTTAGATAAACGTATAATTTTATTAGCTACTCTTAAACCTTAGCTTTCTTCAAAGGCATGAATAGGAAATCCACCAAGAAACACAAAAGGGCAATAAGCAAATGGAAAAAATGCTACACACTTTAATAGTCCCTCAAAATGGAAATTTCTTAACACAAAATATCAATTTTTGCCATCAAATTGGCAAAGGTTTAAAAATTATGATGTCCACAGTTCATTACTTTGCAAGGCAAAAAGGACTCCCGCATGTTGCTGGTGGGAGAAAATTGGTAGCCTAGTCTGAGAGAGAAATTTAGCAATGCCTACTAACAACCTTGAAAATATTCATATCTTTTCCCTAGAAATTATACTTTCAGGAATGTCTTCTTACCATTACCATTATTACTATTAGCTTCCATTACTGAGCACACAGTAATTGTGCCAGGCACTGTTAATGTATATATTATCCAATTTGTTACTCACAAAAATCCCATATTTTATCTTTATTTAACAAAGATATTGGGGCTCAGAGAGATACATTACTGTTATACAATTACATTACAAAATAATGATCTAATTTATTAAAAATATGGATGGGAATACATCTCTGAAAACGGGAAGAATATATACTGCAAGGTAAAAATAAGTGACCTTTGGGAGATAGAAGAACAGATGAGTACTATTTAGTTAAATATTTGTTTATTTTGCTTTTCTAAATTTCCTGCCTGTGGGTTTTATAATCAGAAAAATACTTATGAAAATGAACCTTCTTAATAGTTTACATATAAGACATTACAAGTAAGAGTTCTGCTATTCATTTCTTTTTTGAGTGATAACATGAATTCCCATTAGAAGTATCCTATCAAAAGTACTTAACTTATTGCAAAGCATACTAAAATTCATAATAATACAGATAAAAAAAATCTAAATTCGATCACAGTAAGGGCTTAATTCTGGTAACAGATGAAAAGAGTAATGAAATTCACAACTGGATCAGCAACACAATTTTAAAAGAGTTTCAAGCACTGATCCTTTCCTTCTCCCTAACCTGCTGAGGATGAGGACAAATCATTACATGAACAAAAGTAGGTAGCAGGAAGAACAGACAATTAGCATGTAATAATCGGCCCCTGAATAACACAATCACAGAAAAAGAATGCAAAACTACAAAACCAATGCTTTATTATGATATTAAGCTTATATTTATAAATCTTTAAAAACTATTCTAATATGGATGCATAAAAAGTTATCTCACTTTATACATTTAAAAAACTCTAAGCCTTAGAGAGTTATTATTCTGGTTTCTGTGTTTTGTTCTTTGGACATTTGGGGTTTTTTGTTGTTTTTTTTTTTAAGTAACAGGACCATTAAATGCAGAGATCAAAGTCTGACTTTTTGCTAAATGAGTCCAATAATTTTGCCATATACAGATTATCAACCAACCACTGGAGTAAAGAAAAAAATATTTTACTTAATCAAAATGTCTCTAAGTCATCTTGTCTTCATTATCAGGTAATTTTTATAGTGACCTGTTATAAAATGATACAGGTTTATTCAAACAGTAACCATTTAAAATTTAATGTTTTTTATGCTTCAAATTTAAAATTTATTCTATATTCATATACACATTGCCATGACCAAGAAACTAAAATTTGTCTGCTCAACGGCTATTATTGGTAGCCTGGATGACTATTACCTGTTCCACAATTTACTTTATCCAAATTTGAAATCTCTTTTAAAGATGAAAAAACGTTTTCTGCTCCACTTCAAATGGCTGCAATATTCTGATATCACACTCCAAACACTATTTTCCCATTAGAGTTCCTTCCCCTGATCTGACTTCCCTTTCCCCGCTGTTACCTCTCAGAGCCTTTATCTCCTGCTATTCTCCTCCATCCATCACCTCTCTACATCCTAATGAGGTTGCCCCAAAGCCTGTAGAGCACTCTAGGCACACTCCTGTCCCGGGGCCTTTGTATTTGCTCATCTCTTGGAATATTCTGCCAGCTCTCTAATTTCTATAAGCTCTTTACTCACAATTCGCCTTATCTTTGTGACCTTCCCTAGACAGCTTATATAAAAGTTTAACACTCCCCCTTCCTGGCTTCATTTTTTTTCCTCCTTAGCATGTATCACTATCTAGCATGCCCTGTATAATTACGTATTCATTCTGTGTATTCCCACCTGCCCCTTATAAACTGTAAGCTCCATTAGGCTCAGGCTCTATGTCCATTTTGCCACTAAAGTACTCCCAGCCTCTAAAATAATACCTAGCATGTAGTAAGCCCTTGATAAAATATCTGATGAATATCTATTGCATTTTAAATGTGGCTACCTTCTATTAGCAAGTAACACTATTAGAGCATATGATTTCTTGTCTAAATTACTGACTAAATTACGTGACTCTAAACATTATTTTCTTTCTTATCTCTAAAGAAAACTAAACATTCTGTAATGTAACCCTATTTCAGCATACAAATTTCCCCACTGAAAATTCTCATAAAAGTTGAAGACATGGTTATAGTCCACAATTATCTGAAGAAGAATAAAAGCTAGTTTAAAAGAAAGAAACTGACCTAGACAAAACAAAATGAGCTCTCTGCTCTCCCTAGACTGGGAAGGACTGGCCTTCCCTTCAGAAAACCTAGCTCTGGTGCCTCTTATCCACCCTGACTGCTGTGTGGGCCTGGCTGTGCAACTTAAACTTCAAAACTGATGATACCATTCTAAGTATGAAGTAAGGTAACTTGTATTATTTACAGGGCACAACTACAACAAAGGCTTTACCGAACAGATGCAAACATCGTAACCTAATGGTTTGTACCCTCGTATTAATCTGAAATTAAAAGAAAAAAGAAAGAAAGATATCTATATTTATTTTCCCTTTCCTGCTCAAAGGCAAAGATGCCGGAAGAGTAAAAACACCATCAAGAGAGTGTTTCATAGACTCACCTCTTCGTGAATGAGCTCCAGCGGCTCTATCATGTACACATAGGTGTTGTCTTCAAACATACCACTAGAACAAAGAAATTGCACATGCAGAGAATTTAAAAATACAGCAAACGGCAAGAAATAGCAGGTGAGCTTCATTCCTGTGCCTTTAAAGTAAGAGATCCTTTTATAATCCCCCACATCTAATTCGTCTCTCTGTGGCCTAGCACTCTCTATTAGGCTACGAAAACTATAAAAGCGCACACCAAGAGCACATAGGTTATACCTGATATAATTAATTTTTGAAATTAAACAGACAGAAGATTAACTGGGATGGGGTGATTCATACAGAGGCAGTACCTCAAGTTATTATGTCCAGAACAAGGTACGACTAGTGCAAATTTCTGGTTAGGCCAATCCAACATGATCTAAATGAAAACATATGGGTCCTTCGTAGATAAGAATAATCTAAAACCATCTAATTCTGAAGGGGCACACAGAGGTATCTTTAGGCTTATAAATTGTGAATTTCCATCAAGCAGTGTGACTAAGTCATACAAATCACACTTAATTTTGAGAGACAGGGAATTTTTATAAAGGGGTGAAAAGAATTTCAATTTAAGATCTTTTGTCATCGCATGGCCAAAACTAGTTCTTTCCATGCAGTGCTGCCATGTTTGGGTGCCTACAGAGAGTCTTTTTAGAACCTGCCTCTGTGTCAATGCCAAAGTACGTCCTCCTTTCTTTGTCACCTGTGCCCCCATCCTTGCCTGGCTAACTCCCACTTATCCTCGGGACTCACTAATACAGCTTCTGCAAACCCCCTTGGGAAATCTCCCTGGGCCAAGATTGATCACTTCATAAGTCCCTGTTCACCCCTGTTACCTCACCTTGCAAAATGGTAACTAAATACTAATCCATATCATCATGTGTTTAATCTGAAGCTCCTACAAAAACCAAGTGTCAAAGAGGACAAGGACTTTGTGTTCCTTGTGCACCACCGCGTGTGCAGTCGTCAGCATGGGAGAAGCATAGAGAGTCACTAAAATAAATATCTATAAAAGACTAAAGGAAAGGGTGGACAAAGAAGAGCAGTCTTGGAGGCGAGGAGGACCCCTCCAGTAAGAGCCTCACATACTGAAGTCCATTGCAGGTCGACAGGGCCACCTTGGAGTCCTTGATGCCTCTGATGGTTCCATGGTAGTAACAATGCTCTCCGCCCTACAAAGTGGAAGGTTGACTGGTTAGAGCTTTGGCAATGCCATTCTCTCTTTGGATGCTTCAACAAAGCAAAAAGAAATGCAAGGATGGGAACGTATGTACACTGTATACTGACAACCCTAGAAACTCCTCCAATACCAGCAGTTCTCATTCTGCATATCAGATATTTACATTCTGATTCATAACAGTAGCAAAATTACAGTTATGAAGTAGTATGAAAATAATGTTATGGTTGCGGGTCACCACAACATGAGGAACTGTATTGAACCACTGTCCTATACAAATTCACAAATAGGACTAGGCAATTTTTCAACTTTTCTATAATGAATATGTGTGTATTAATGAAAGAAAAAGATTTTAAATGGAATGACACCATTATCACTGACAAAAATGTATGTGCACTTCTCAAGCATGCTATTATAGTATGGTAGGTAGTTACCAAACATTGTTAAGGAATAAAGACTTCTACCTGACTGAGACCCCAAAAGTGTTGTTTATAATCACTTTCAGTGATAGGTAGTTTGATGGAATACTATACAAAATCTTATTGCTTTCCTACCTTTTAAAATTAATTTTAGAGGAGTTTTTAGAAACAATATATGAACTTATTTTTCCAAGTCAAATGGTAACTCCAAGTTTTATTTTTTAGAAAACACAACAGTTTTCTTTCTGCCTTCCTCCCCACTCCCAAGGCAACCATGTTAAACTCTTAACTGTTTCTTCTGGAGTTTCCGTATGTATTTTTGAATGGAATATTTATTTTGCTGTGTCCTAATTGATCACATTTTAGAAATTATCTTCCTAATACAAAATCTTGAAAACCCCTCTTGCCCCCAATACATTCCAATATGGATTACTAGGTTTTGGTTAAATTGAAATTTAGTTTACATTATGAGTATGCAAATATTGTTCGCAGCTGGGTCACTATAATTACATTTTCTTTCTTGCTCCATTTTTAAATTTTTTGAGAATTTTTGCTTCATTTTCTTGTTTCCATATTTTTTCACATAGCACTTAAACAGTCCCTATTACCTGAGATTAGTCTAACACTTCTGTCATTATGGTCAAACCAGATAGCGTGTTACATCCATTTGTCCCTGGAGATACCCCTCTTTTTTCTCTCCAACCTCCTGCTTTCGTCCACCCTTGCAGCGTCCCAGCCCCATGCACAGCTGCCAGCCAGGACTTCTTTGCAGCCTCCCAGAGCTCTACATTGTTTCTACACTGGATCCTAGATTTCACGTCTTCCCCATTTACAGATCTTGGCCCCCTATTTTGGAGGCACATAGCCTCTGATACTCTCTTGAAGAAGTGTATCTTTCACGGAAGATAAATTTGGTAAGAACCTGCATGTATGAAAATTTCTTTTTCAGTCCTCACACAAGATCCATAATTTGGAAAAGTGCTAGGCTGGAAATTATTTTCTCTTCATATTTCAAAGGCAGTGTGCACAGTCTTCAAGTTTCTGATACTGCTGCTGAAACTTGGATATTATTCTAAAGGTTGACCTTTACTATAAAATCTGTTTTTGCCCTTTGAGAAGACTTCCGGAAATTCTACGCAGCCCTATGTGTGTGCAATCTCATAATATGACTGTGTGTGGGTCTTTGCTCCTTCGTTGTACTGGGCACTCTGTTTTCTTTTAATCAGGAAAACCATGCATTTTAGTTCTGGGAAGCTACTTTTTATTATTTTTCTCCTTTCTATTTTTCGCTATAGAAAACTGAGCCTAGGTAGCAGACTAGGAAGGGGTAGAACCAGCTTTATGGGGTGGGGAGTAAATCACAGATTTAATTTACTCTCCACATAGACGTTCAAACGATCTTTCTACTTTGAGACACCTTCAATTGATGAGTTTTTCTGGGATAGTGACATAAGTTGAGTTGCTTCTTCTTAGTTTCCCCTCCCTGCCCCCCCAGTAGAATTTAGCACAGCCAGGAAAGCTCAAAGTTAATAGAGTCACCACTTATTCATCTGCTTTCCAACTCCTGATCTTTTACAGACACTTCTCACCTGCTGTCTTCTTTTGTTTTTGTCCTTGTGGGCTTATAACCTTCTTCATTCCTTAACTATTATTTAGGTGGGATATTAGAAGGGAATAGAGACATACACACATTGATACAGTTGTCCCTTGGTATACACAAGGGATTGTTTCCCAGGACTCCACATATACCCAAACCCACACACACTCAAGTCTCACAGTCAGCCCTTCAGAACCCACATGTGCAAAAAATAGGCCGTCCATATATGCAGGTTTCACATCCCAAGTTTGTATTTTTGATCCATGTTTCATTGAAAAAATATATCCTCATGTAAATGAACCTACACAGTTCAAACCCATGTTGTCAAAAGGTCAATGACATATACATACTTAATAAAAGGTTGCTTTTCTGTTCTCAAAGCTTGCCTACCAATGTTGATTTGTATGTGTTAGGTTTCATTTGTATAAGCAACTCTGGAACTTATAAGGACAAAATGGAATCACACATCTCAGCAAATTGAGAATCCAAGTTAATATTCAGCAATTAAACGTCAGACTCTCCACGTGATTCTAAAAACAGCCATAGGTAACTGTAAATTCCATCAAACTAGCTTTTTAGCACTTACATCACATCAAAAGGCTATCTTAAGTCAAGTGATTGTTAGAAGTAAAGGCCCAGCAAACACTGTCATATTTACGTGACCTTTCTGAGAAAAGCTATTTCCAGATTTTCCTAAAATAGTCATCTTTTCCTCAGAAACTATTTCCAATCTCTTTCTTAGATCTAAGTTTTATTCACTTGCAATGAAAGCCAAAGTTTGATGCTTTCCCGCTGTCGGGGTCACCATTACCTACTTGAATTCAAGGTAGCATGTTGTCTGAAGGAGAATGCATATCTGAATGTGCAACATCATATTTTCTGGACCTTATGTATTTTAAGACTTGAGGTATAACATCCAATCCCTGATGATAAAGCTGTAATACAGCAGTTCTCAACCTGTGGACTGTTTTAAAGGGTGGCAGCATTAGGAAGGCTGAGAACCACTGCTTTAATACCTAAGCAATTCAGCAATTCCCAATTTAGTACTAGCAAAAGCAGCAGAGGATTTTCTGAATTTCTCATTATGAAATGTATACCAAATTTCTTAAAGTATTATAGAAAAATACTATTTGGCAACCCTTCAAACCTATGCAGCAATTTATAAATCCTACTGCAGCTATCTCATATAAAAGAAAGCCTGAGAGAGAAGCAGCAATCCCTCTTGGGTTACAAGCATAGCAGCAGTGGGCTAGCACTGACAGCCTATTTCCAGAGGGTGTCAGTAACCTTGACTTTGGATAGTTAGCCCCAAGGGTCCCTTCCGCTCAAGGACCCAGCCATCTTGAACAACCCTATTCACAGACAGCCCCACCTTCGTGTATAGCAAGTCAGGCACCAAGTGCTAAAGGGCTTTGCTAGTTCTTTGCTCTTGGCCAAGATAGCAAAAAAAAAAAAAAAATTAATTAATTAAGAAAGAAAGGGTTTTACCAGAAATAGCAAAAGGCCAAAATGAATTTCACATCTTCAGGTTCTCAAGCTACTGTTTCTTTTTTCGATGAGGATGGCCTCAGATACTTTAAGAAAGCTGGCTAGTATCACCATATATGAGTGGGTCACAGATGTGTGAGTTGGCAAAGGTTAGCAAGGAGCCCCAAAAAGGGCTAGTTCAGCACACGAAACAAGCCTCTGTGCATCCACACAGACATCAGCATTTAATTAAATTCAACAAAAATGGAGCATCTGATAAGGGGAAGTTATTGGCTATTCAAAGGAAATTAAAAATCCTAGTAGTGGGCTTGGCATCTTTCTCAGCCTACCATAGCTGAACACTCCACAAACCAGACAGAGCTCAAATAATAACTCTGCTTCACAAGTTTGCCAAGCTCAGAATTCTTCAAATAATGGAACACCAGAGCCATATGCATTTTTTTTTTTTTTTGATACAGTGTCTCACTTTGTCACCCCCGGTAAAATGCCATGCCATCATAGCTCACAGCAACCTCTGACTTTTGGGCTCAAGCTATTCTCTTGCCTAAGACTCCCAAGTAGCTGGGACTATAGGCACCTGCCACCACACCCGGCTAAATTAGAGATTGGGGGGGGGGTCTCACCCATGCTGAGATTGGTCTCAAACACGTGAGCTCAGGTGATCTGCCCGCCTTGGCATCCCAGAGTGCTGAGATTACAGGCGTGAGCCAGCACACCAGGTCTGCCATATGCCTCTTTTAAAACACTTCCTACTCAGAAATTGCTGATTACAACATTGTGACATTAGTAATAACAACTGGGGGGGAGGGAGATTTGCCTCCCTGATAGCACTAATTTCGTAATAGGAACTGTTTGATCCTACTTACTTTAATGGAAATAGAACAAATGAATTCCATTTAACTTTTTAAATTGCCCTACCTTTGTGTCTCTTTAATTACCTCATTTGCTTCATAAAGTTCAGTCAGCCAATTCTTATTATCTTCATAGATTAAGAAATTCCCATAAACTTGGACATACATAATGACCAAGCGCTGATATTTTCAATGGACTCCTGAATGTCTAGATAAACATTTCAAAAGAAACTAAACAAGCTTTAACTAGGAAGCGTGTATGATATCCAGGATATTCATATAGTATGATATCCATAGTATATGATAATATATGAATATCCATATTCAGAATGCATATCTTTAAATATTTCAACCTTATCAATTAATAGGATGTGCCAATCTATTTTAAAATTTAGTGAGCTGATAGCAAAAGAGATATGAAAAAAAATTGGACATGTATACCCAAATACTATAATTGGACATGTATACCCGAATACTACAAAATAAGGAAATGAAAAAAATAATTTTAGAGAACTGCGGAACTTGAGATTCGAACACCAAGTTTATTTTTTTTTTGGTTGCAGCCGCCATTGTTGTTTGGTGGGCCCCGGACTGGATTCGAACCCGCCAGCTCAGGTATACATGGCTGGCGCCTTAGCCTGTTGAGCCACAGGCGCTGAGCCCGAACACCAAGTTTAATTATTTACCTTCATTAAATTCAGTGGGGGAAAATGTTCTTGCAGTAGTTTAATTAATAAAGTATTAGAACAGTTTGGCTGTACCAATGCTATATAAATTTTTAATAGTTCATATAAATTATACTATTCAAACTTAAAATAGATTTGTGAGGAGCCAATGTCATGTTCTCTCTTGATTTCATGAGGCATTTTTCAATCATGTTTCTTTCAGATTTCACAAATATACTTAGAATGTTGCCTGGAAAGGCAATATTTTGAATTATTAGCAATAATTATTTCCACTTTATACTCAAATTTTAAATAACTGATAATCTTGCAGTTTAATAAGTGGTTTGGTGTGGGTAATCTTATTTTTCTCTGTTATTACTTAAATGATTTATTATCTACCCAGTGGTGAGCAACTTTTTTCAAAAAAATGGATATAAATTCAAAGACTAAGAAAAAAAACTCTAGTCTACACAAAAGTAAAAATGTCATTTTAATTTAATGTAAGTTACACACTTTATCTAATTTTGGGGTTAGAAAAGGACGCACAAACATAAATTTTTAACTGTAATTTTGGCAAGCTGAAAGGTAGGAAAAGAAGAAAGGAAAATAGACAAAGAAAAATGGGAAAATTCACAAAATAGTAATTAAGAAAGAGGGAATGCGGGAAAAGGAAAAGATGCAGAAAAAAGGGAAGAAAGAAAAAATCAGAGAAGGGAAGATGGGCAGACCTCGGTGGCTGTCAATATCCGGATCAGACTCAGGCAGCTTTACCAGCTGCTGCAGGGCCCAACCACCCTCACACATGGAGGCCCTGGGGTCCTCACAACACTCCCGCTTCAGATCTCAGCACAACCCCTGCTCGCCTGCTGCCAGAAAGCCTGACGAGGGAGCTGAAGCTTAGCTAAGATCGTGTTTGATAAGGGAAGCACAAAGAACATTCTAAAAGGGCATGTGGTTACACAGATAAAGAAAACAACAAAGGCAAGCAGAGAACAGAGAAGGGGGGAGGATTTATCTGTTTGATTCATTGATACTACATCTAGAACCCAGAATAGGAACTAGACCAGGTCATAATGAGAGCTAAATCAATATGGTTTTGATTTTTTACAAATTGCATATATCTAAAATACACAGCATGGTATTTTATGATAGTGAAATGATTTTTAGTCAAGCAAATTAATATGTCTTATTGCCTCACGTAGTTGCCTGTTGTGTATGTGTGTAGTAAGAACATGGAAATCTACTCTTTTAGCAAATTTCCATCATATGGTCTGTCTGACTGCAGTCCCCATACCGTACATCCCATCACTAGACTAAAAGCCTGCATATCTGCATCTCCTTTTACCTACGTCTCCAGTCACCCTTTCTACTAGTGCTAATCACTGTTACCTCTGTTTCTATATATTGGACGTTTTTTATTCAACATCTAAGTAAGATCATACAATATTTTTCTTTCTGTGTCTGACTTATTTATACACACACACACACACACATATATATACACACAAAAGAATATTATTGAGCCTTATAAAAGAAGGAGATCTCAACATTTGCAACAACGTAGATGAACCTGGAGGACATTATGCTAAGTAAATCAATATTTGTTTAATGAATGAACAGGAATTGTTTATTCATGAGCATGAGTGACAAGACCACTCTCAAAGGATTCCTGTTTGATGAAGCGAGTGAGTAAATAAAGCCCTGTTCCCCACATACTGGTTAATTTTTTTTGCGATATAATTCATAAACCATAAAGTATACCACCATAAAGTATAAAATTAAGTGGTTTTTTAGTATATTCACAAAGCTGTGCAACCATCATCACTAGCTAATTCCAGATTGTTTTCATCAACCCAAAAAACAAAATTCTGTACCCATTAGCAATCATTCCCCGTTTCTCCTCTCCTCTGCCCCACTGGCGCTTGGCAACCATTAACCTACTTTCAGCCTCTGTGGATTTGCCTATTCTAGACATTTCAGATAAAGCAAATCATACAATATGTGGTTCTTTGTAAGGGCTTCATTCACTTAGCATAATGTTTACAAGCATCATCTGTATTGTAGTATAGATCCATACTTCACCCCTTTTTATGGCTGAATAGTAATTCCATTTTGTAAACATACCATATTTTCTATATTCATTCTTTGATTGAAGGACATTTGTTGGTTGTTTCCAATTTTGACTATTGTGAATAATGCTGCTATGAACATTTATGTAGAAGTTTCTGTGTGGACATATGTTTTCAATTCAAATGGATTATACCTAAAAGTAGAATTGCTGAGTCATATGGTAACTCTGTGCTGAACTTTCTAAGAAACTGTCCAAATGTTTTTCAAAGCAGCCACACCATTTTATATTCCTATATGCTGTGCATGAGGGTTCCAATTTCTCCACAATCTCATCAGCATTTGTTATTGCCCTTCGTTTTAATTATATCCATCCTAGTGGGTGTAAAGTCGTATTCACCCAAAGCACAGGCAACAAATGCAAAAACAGACAAGTGAGACTACATCAAACTAAAAACCTTCTTCACAGCACAGTAAACAATCCACAGAGTAAAGAGACCACCTACAGAATGGGAGAGAGTACTTGCAAACCATACACGTGATAAGGGTTAATATCTAAAATATATGAGGGACTCAAACAACTCAATAGCAAGAAAACAAATAGCCTGATTAAAAAATGGGCCAAGGACCTGAATAGACATCTCTCAAAAAAAAGACATACATACAATGGCCAACAAGGACATGGGAAGGTGCTCAACATTACTAACCATCACAGAAATGCAAATTAAAACCACAGTGCAGGCCTGGCTCACGGGCTAACACCAGCACTTTGAGAGGCCAAGGCAGGAGGATCATTTGAGGACAGCAGTTCAAGACCAGCAACATAGGGAGATTCTATCTCTATAATTTTTTTTTTTAATTAGCCAGGCATTGTGGCATACCTGTAGTCACTGCTACTCAGGAAGCTAAGGCAGGAGGATCACTTGAGCCCAGGAGTTGGAGACTGCAGTAAGCAGTGATCACACCACTCTACCCCACCCTGGAGAATGAGATCCCAATCTCTTAACCAAATAAAACACACACAATGAGATAACACCTCACAGCTGTTAGGACAGTTATTATCAAAATGACAAAAGATTACAAGTGTTGGGAAGGAGGTGGAGAAAGGGGAACCCTTGTACAGTGTTGGTGAGAATGTAAACTGGAACCGCCATTATGGAAACAATAGAAAGGTTCTTCAACAAATTAAAAATAGAAAGGAAATCTGAATCTCAAAGAGAGATCAGCACTGCCATATTCATTGCAGCATTATTCACAATAGCTGAGATATGAAAACAACCTAAGTGTCTATGGACAACTTATATATACACAATTCCTATACATACAGTTTAAGTTGCACATCTTAAATGTATATAATTCCTATTTTTCAATCATACCTTGATAAAACTAGAAAAAAAGAAACTGTTCACAAAGGCCCACATAGTATATGGTTTTATTTATGTGCAGAATAGGCAAATCTATAGAGGAAAAAAAGTAGATCTGTGGTTATCTACAAAGCTGCTGAAAAAGAGGGTGGAGAGCAACTATTAAAAGGTTGGGGAGGTTTCTTTGTGAGGTAATGGAGATGTTCTAACATTAGATTATATTGATGGATGCACAGTTCTATAAATATACTAAAAACAATTTAATTATAAACTTCACAGTATGTAAATTATATTTAAAAAATTGTATTTAAACAAAGGAGAAAAATAAGTACGTTACTTTTAAATTTAGTTTTTAAAAAAATCAATCAAGTTGTTTTATTGCATACTATGTTCAAAGCATTGGTAGGAAGTATAATAAAAGTTACTGGTCTATTTGGCGCAAAACAAAACATCTTCTTTACCAATTGCTACCTAGTAGTTATATACTTAATTTTTTGACCTGTCCAGTTCCTATATATACTTCACATGAAAAGAAACCCCTTTAACCCACTTCTGCCCAGTAAAAGCCAAGACATTCTTCTTAGCAAGAACTGGGAGCAAGGAAGGAGCTTGTAGTGGTAAAGTGGGAAAACCTATACACTCGTCTTTTCAAAGTGTCATTTCATCATTTTGTTTGAAGCTAATTTCTAGAATATTGTCACTGTCCCCATTTATATTTAACTTCATAGATAAATAGGCTGTTTTTCTCTGGGCCATGTGAATAATACTTCTGTGTGTGTGTTTTTCATGTGCATATACTTTAGCTGAAATAGCTTGAGATCTTTGGAAGAAAGGTTGCCTAATGTGTAAAACCAAGTTTATTCTCACCATTCTTATATATTAATTTCCTTCTCTTGTGCTTCTGTACAAAAATTTTCCTAAATAACATGGAAGGCCATTTTCATGAAGTTTATTTAAAAATGCTTTAAAAATATATGTGTGTAATGGTAGTGGGAGTGTGAATTTACACCAACTTTCAGAAAGAAATTTGTTAATGATATTTTGTGCTAAGTACAAAAAGCCTTTAAAAAGGTACCAACTCCTTGACTCAGAAAATTCCATTCTCAGAATTAATCCTTAAGACACCCTAAGGATATATTCAGAAGGATTGGAAAGCCTTTCCTTAGAGTTATTTGTATAGTGAGGCACTGGAAACAATCTAAATGTAAGTATGGAATTTTAAAACAAATTTTAACAAATTAGTTAGAAAATTAGGTGCATCTTAGAAGGGTACAGGTGAAACTTACTAAATGCAGAGTATAAATGTCTTAACACAATAACTAAGAAAATGCCATGAAGGCTATGTTAACCAGTTTGACGAAAATATTTCAAATTGTATGTAAAACCAGCACATTGTACCCCATGATTGCATTAACGTACACAGCTATGATTTAATAAAAAAAAAAAAGAAGAAGGAAAATTATTTGGTTTTTAAAAAAAATGTTTAGAAAATTTAGTGCATGCTAAAGTATTTATAACATTGTTAGATTTTTTAAATCCTGCTACAAGACAGTAGCACCGTGTGATTTTGGGTTTTGGGGGGGTGTGTATAAATATAGACACATTAAAAAAAGATGTTCATTCATTATCCATGAAGCAAGTATGTTTGGATATATGGACTGTTTGAGAAAATGGGGCATCTGTGAAAGAAGAGCAGTGAATACAAAAATAAACTGCCAGAGTTGAAACGCTTTTTGTTTGAAGTTTTAGTTATAACATATATGAAATCTGAACCATCTTAGTAATGATAAATTTGGGACCTCAAATGACCTCTGGAGGCCAATTTGCTACTCTGCTTCTTAAAAAAAAAAAAAAAAGAAAAAAAAATTGGCCAATTTACTGAGAAATTTGGATCAGGTTACTGCGTTCTGCAAAGGTGGCTCAGTTGCTGAGTCTATAAAGTTCTGTGCAATCTTGTCTACTCCAAGCTCATGATTCAGCAACCGCAGTGTTCAGGGCCCTGGCACAGCTGACAGAAGCTTTGGCTTGTACAAATGCCAGAAAGCTCCATCTTGCACTTGATTTAGCATTTCTGCTCACTTTCCACAGCATTAACTTTGAGGGAGTTTATACAACTTCAGGCAAGAACTGACAACTAGGAAGAACAACATATGAAAGATCTTAATCTGTGGTATGAAATTCCAAGTCTGGAACACACCTGAAATTATAAATATGTCAACTGTTAATTAGACAGTTATGAATCCTGAGCAATTCTATGGCCTCCTGGGCAATATTTACTATTAAGGCCATCTATAAATATTTGTGAAAAAGCTATCAGACTGAAAATTTCAGTTCTCTATGCTGCATAACTCAGCAAATCCATATGTGAAAAGTGCCACTTTTATGCTGACACTTGTTAGCAGTCTAGAAAAAAAATCCAACACAATTTTTTGTGTCCCTATTTTATTTGTTTCCCTCTGTTTCCTCTCCTACGCCCCTGGCATGTGTGGACACTGCTTAGGGTCAATGGCACTCTGTTGACTCACTTAAAAGTCAGAGTTTTCTTACAGATCCATTCCAGAAATTTTCACCCTAATGAAGATCAGGGTGTTTCTTGCATACAAATACTCTCTCTCCTACTGTAATCTAAATCCACTTGCTCCTTATTGATCCTCCATGAAGAGAAGAAAAGTTAATCTCCAACTGAAGGAAATTCAATTACCTTTATATTACAATGCTCAGTGGTGCTGAACAGGTTTATTTGCCCTCTCTTTGTCTCAATGTCTTCTGTTGTACAAGGATAACAACAGTCACCCCATTGTTCTGAACGTTAGGGGGAAAATACTCCCCAAATCTTATTTCTCCACCTGTTTTCTGCCCTTCCTGGTAAACAGTCATTCTAGTAACCCACCCAGTCTTCTAGTGCAGATTTGATAACCACAAGCCTGGTCCTTCTTTGTCTACTACTTTACGAGGCTGATAGGTAACTGTATAGTTCTTTATATCATCACATAAGGTACCATATATATAACTAAAACAATAAACATCTCTTGATTGTCCTAAAATATCTAATGTTATCTCAAACAGTTGTAACTTTTAATAAATTTCTCCACTATGTCTGAGGCAGGTGATTTTACTGAGACAGACATCAGAACAATGCCGTGTGCATTGATCAGTTCCATGAAAAGCATACCACGAGATTTCCAGACGCTAGTAACCGTACCTTAGAGTACTGTGGTTTCCCATTTTCGTAGTGAATCTCCACATAATCAGAAGACAACAAACCACTACAAAGGAAAGAAAATAGAGTGATTTCTGCATCTACGACACATGGAGGTTTAAAAATAACCAGCTCAATAAATGAACATGAGCAGCACGCAAACCACAATAGCTGTGGTCCACAGCTAGTATAAAAACTGGTTAGCAGCAGCAGCCTCAGACTCCATCCAGGAACAAACCATTCCCCAGTCTGTTAAAAAAAGACGTAGACTTTCATACATAAACTATTCCACATCTAACCGATTATTAATTAATAAGGAACAAATCAAAAGGCAAGTGACAGGAAGCAAAAGACCCTATTAAAAAATCAGACAATTATGCTCTAATCGAAATTCCATAAAATATAATCACTGAGGAAAAATACAGAACAAGGAAGGGTCCTGGGGTTGTTTTTGTAAAGGCCAGAGAGTAAATCCTAAAGTTTTGCAGGCCGCATGGTCTCTGCTATAAGTACTCAACCCTGCTGTGATGTCATAAAAGCAGTGACAAGCCAGATGTGACCAGAGGAGCACAGCTGTACTCCCAGAAAACCTGAGGGACACTGAATGTGAATTTCACAGAATTTTCATGTACCATGAAAAGTTACCTTTCTTTTTATTTCTTTCAACCATTTAAAAGTGTAAAAAACCTCCTTAGCTTACAGATTGTACAAAAACGGGTATAGCCAGATCTGGCCCATGGGTCATAGTTTGACACCCCTAGTCTAAAACAATGGTTAAGAACAGGCTCTGAAATCAGACGGAACAGGGTTTAAAACCTAGCCCAACCCCTTGCTCGTGGTGGGACCACATTCATGTGTCAAACGGAGATAGTCAAGAGTGTGACTCTCGACACAATGGGACATTGTGAGGTTTATAGGAAACCACAAATAAGTAACAGTTCATCCAGAAACCAGCACTGAGTGCACAGGAACAGGCAATGAGGATGTCATTATTTTTATTTTAACTGTACTAACTAAGACATGTTTCTCCCTATACAATGTGGAAATACAAAATGTGCCTGCTGAAGAGTGTCAAACAGTTACAGCATGTTGTTTCCTTTTGGGGCTCTTCCACTACCAATACTGATAACAAATAATAACTCGCATTTCCTGACCACTCACTAAGTCCTGAGCACTGTTCTAAGGGCTATAAAGGTACTAACTCATTTACTCCAGCTGGTAACTGAGGACAGGGAAGAAAGTCCCCCTGGAGTGTGCCACTTGTATGCCCCACATTTGAGTCTTTATTTCCTCTTATGCAAAAAGACTGCTAAAGTCCCTTCCTGCTCTAATAGTCTGATTTTCTACAATTCTGCCTAGTACTAGGCTTTCTACATAGGAAACCTGGACACTGATAGGAGAGGAAGGCTTTAAGCAGGAGACTGGGAAATAGCAGGGAGAAGAAGGGGGAGGGACTCCCTTAGAACGAACTGTGCAGCCATTGGTCACTGGCTGTTGCTAGGCCGGCAATGCCAGGGAAGGACTTCCCCGGGGGGATTGGGCAGGAAAAAAAACACCAGCACAAATAAAAGGCCAATCAATGGAGACCAGTCAATTAAGATGTAAAGAAACCAATCAATGTAAGTCATGAGGTTTGAAGAACCCAATCAGTGTTTGCCAGCAGCTCAGAACGAGCAGACAAAGCATAGAAGCCCAACCCAGCCAAACTGCCAGGGCAACCAGCTCCCCATCCCCTCTTCCATGGTTGGAAGCTTTCCTATCTTCTAATAAACTATTGCTCTGTTGCTACTGCTTGCCTGTGGTCTGTGATTTCATTCTTCTATTTCTGAGACCATGAATGCCACCAGGAAGAGAAAAATCCAGTATCACTACTTTTTTAGCTGACTCAATGATTTTGCACCGTTTTGAGAGCTGCATCAGATGCACTCTAAAATAACCCAAAAAGAGGGCTGGAAAGGGGTGCTTAGCACCAGTCAACAGAGTAACAGGGAACCTCCTGTGTGAATCCAGCATGGTTCCACGTGTGTCCCAAAGTACCTTTACAACAAGCGGATGCTTATACTTTAGACATGTTTCCCTATTGGAATCACAGATCAAATGTGTATCCATTGATGATTTTACATTCGAAACTAAATTATGGAATGTCTATGCATTCTTTTCTAAAAATCTAGTAATAGTAAAAGTCATGACAATACTTAACTCTACATACCTGAGAATACCTGACAAAATGCAGAAACTTCTTTCGCTTTTTATTAACTAATCCAGCACTGTGAAAATACACAAACAGGGCTGTGGCTGGTCACATTCCTCTGAGGAAAACTTCTGTTACACCAAAAGGCAGGGAGGTTTCCCTAACTGCATTCTAATTACATCTCTTTACAGGTAATTCATTATTTTCAAAATATTCAACCACACAATCACTGGAGCAATGTCTAAGAGCTGGAAACAAAGTTATTTTAGATCACTACTTTTGCTCCTAATTACAAGGGTAATTCTAACTATTATCATCAAATCTGATACAGGTTACTTTAATTATTCCATTCTCCCTCTTATAGGACTGCTTTCTCCCATGGACATACCTATTTCTAGTATCTTCTGCATTTGAGAAGCTTAAGGAAGAAAAACAGCTACTTTTCAGGGTGCCTGTGACAAGTTCTGAGACAACACCACACCTTACGCCCTCTCTGCCAGCACCGTCCACTTGTTCAGCTCCTATAAATAGCACACCTCCCTTCCGCTCCCATCTTTCCTTCTGTCTGACCACAGTCAGCCCTCCCTCGGAACGGCTCCTCTCCTTCATTGCAGTGTCCCCATCTGCCATAAGGCCTAGTGCATAGCAGGCCCTTGATAAATATTTGCTGAGGGAGCGAACGTCCACCAACACCTGCTGCCATGTGCTGGGAAAGAGATGAAGAACGCAACTGTCTGACGTTGAAACAGAGCACCCTCAGCACAAATGCACAAGATTGGTCTTTTCACTCTAAAATATAATTTGCAGTCTCTTTGAAACTAAAGTAATGTCAACCGAAATGTAATCTAATTAATTATAAGTAACTGAAGTAATGTGGAAATGAAATTTGGGATGATAGGCAACTATTAGTGAAAAGCAAACACCAAACAGTTGACTGCGCAGAGGTAGCTCTCCCGCCCCACCCAACAGTTAAGACTCAGATAATCTCCATGCCTGCATGACTGAACTCCCTGTTGCAGATGCTCTCTGAGTCCTTTTCTCTACCTCTGTTCTCTGCAGTTTCTCCAGTAGAATTTTCTGCTGGAAACACAATGTTCTAAATGCCAATATTCATGTGTTTAAGCAACTGGGGACCCAAACGAAAATTGGCATTTTACTTTGTTGATCAGCCAATGGGGTATTTGGCTCCAAAGAGTCTATGGCAGCTCCTGGATATCCCAAATTCTAAAATAATCATCTTTTTTTCAATCACTTAAGTTACAGAAAAGGTATATACTAAGGTTACTTACCACATTTTTCATGCAGGTTTTGTTGTGAAAAGGAAGTGAATGGATGATAAATGCAGGATGGAAGTTCAAAGCTAAGGGGAACAGCAAACAAATAGGAACAAGGAAACGCTTGAATCTACGCACTCTGCACCTTCATGGTGAATCTGCTACACCAAAGTACTGAAAAGAACAGAAGCCCTAGAATCGAACTTGATCAAACTAAATGTAATTTTACTCAAAATATGAAGAATAAGGATGATTACTTTCAAGACGCCAAATATTAAGAGCAAGAGAATGGTAAGACTATTAGAGTAAAACTTGACAAATAAGCCAAGAATCAGGTCAATGAAGGGGACTGTGGTAGAAAAATGCTGTGTGTCCACCAAACACCATTTCATTCCCCCTTTCCTGCATGACATGACCACATTTCACAGCTTCCTTGGCTGGTAGGTTAGGGCCAGCAGAATGGATTATAGCTAATGAGAGAAGGGGAACGTGATGTCTGTCTCTCCAGTGTGACCATCCAGATCCCTACAGGATTATCCAAGCTCCCTCTTCCATGGCAACACTGGAAGCCAAATACTCCAGATGGCATCCGTGCGAGATGGAAGCAGCCGAGATCCCTACATCACGATTTGGAAAACAATGGCCTAAAAGAGTCTCGCAATTTGTATTAGACCATAATGTGGGGAAGAGATGAAATTTTACAGTGTTATGTCTCAGATTTCATGTTTGTTACTGAAATACCTAATTTCAGGATTTATCACAAAGAGTTCTATTAGAAATGTATGTTCAAAGAATTTCTAAATCATCAGCAAATATACAAATGGAGCTGCTATTATATTTAGACATTTCAAATTCACACATAGAAAAAGATTTGCTTTAGGAAGGGTCTGCCTATAAATATATATGTATATTTATATGCAAAAAATATATGTGTAAATGGATATATGTTTGTTGGAGTCTTTGAGTTTGAGAGTTACATGTTTAACATAAGTAGACATACAAATAACAAAGTGATCAAAAGTTTATATCTTCCATTAAAGGTGGGCTCATTAGGGAGGAGCCAAGACTCCCTAATAATTGGAACAGTTACTTACTGAGATTCTTTACTGCCTAAAGAAAAAAGTTAGTAACCAAGAAAGGTTAAAACTTCTACTTTTTTGGGAAATAACTCAAAATGAACAAAGAATTTGTTATTTTAAACAAAGAATCATATGCTTTCTTTGGAGCACTTCTGGTCAGTAAAGTTTGGGGTGGGCTAACCCAGACAAATAATTGCTCAGAATGAGACAGCATGGGTGACGGGGCCGTGGGATACATGGAAGGCTACTGGAAAAGATACACATTGGACCACACAGGAAACCATTTGTTCAAATGAGTTAAAATCATCCACTTCCTTATAAAAATTAGTTGAACTATTAATCTTTAGAAGTCCTTTCAAGTTCTAAAATCTTCATTCTCTGAAGTTATTACGTTAAGCCCTTAATCCACCTGTAATCAGAAAACGGACTGAGTTGCCAAGAGAAAATAAGCTCTTCTGCAGGGGCATGGAGGCGCAGCGTTCCTTCACCAACACACACCGGAGGATTTTAGGTGTGCTCTGAAAAATTTTAAAGATCAATAATTAAATTATTTTCAAAAGAAGTCCTAGGAACAGTAAGTATTATTACTGTTTCTACTCTTTTTTTTGGATCAACATAATTTAAGCGTGCCGTGGATGTTTAACTAACATCAGTGTGCCAGGAGATGAAAAAGGTTAAAAAACACTGGTCTAGATGAATGGTAGCAAGCTTAACACCTGGATGGCCACATAATTTATTATCCATTTCTGGGAATGAAAAGAGGCATATTAGTAATTATGCCGGGACAACACAAACATAAATCAGGGTGGATTTTTCATGAGAAAACTGGGACATTTGGTCACCCTACCTAAAGGCCAAATTTATGGTACAGACATCAAGTTCTACATGGAAGATCAGACTCATCTACAAGGTGAAAAGTGCTCCAAAGCTGACAGGCTGCTACGCACGCAGTCTGTCTGTCTTCTCCTCCTGTAGCTTTTGGGCTCTTTGATCATGTTTCATACGGCCACCGTTTTAGACACTCACACACTCAGTGATAACGCCTGAAGGTAGATCTGGAGGACAGGAGCCAGCAGTCTGAGGCGTGAGAGTTGGGAAGCTATGAGCCAACACTGACTGCAAGGCAGGGGACTCACTGAGTCATGACCAGCCACACTCCTGGCCACACAATGTCTTTATTCTTAGGTGAAGAGTAGCACAAACATCCTAATTCAATTCTCAGTAGTAAAACATGGAAGTAACTTTCATGGGTATTCAAACTGCAACTGGAACAGAAGTCAAAGAGTAAAGAAGGCAAATGATATCGAGAAGAGACGTTCCATGGGCGTCTATTTCCATAACACAAATTCAGTCGTCTCATTATCTTCTGCTAGATAATGCTTAACTTCTAGCACTGAGAACCCCGTGCAAACCCGCTGGCCCTGAGAGATTCATCCAGGAAGTCCCTGCCCCTACCCACTTTGTCCACACTCATCCACTTAATGACAAGTGCTGTCACTGAGCAGGACCTGAGCTTCACAGGCCTTGTGATCAGAACATTATAAAGTGAAGTGCCACGCCCTTTCTTTCCCCTAGAAGCATCTCTTTCCCCCCTCTATACACATATTTTTAATTTATTAGATAATGACTATAAGAAGCAATGAAAACAAAGAATTTAAACATGCATACACACATAAGCTTGTAACCTATGATTATGCTTCTGTCATATAGCTTCCCTTTTTGAAAACAACAGACTTCAAATGTATGACAGTTTTTCCATCACAACTTTTCCAAGTTTTTTACAAAGTTAGGCCCATACCACCTAAAATAGTTTTTATACCACAAGTCATTTCATCTAAAAAAATATATAGAATCCTCTGAATGCAAACAATACAGTAAGACTTTTAAGCTATGTTAAAAGACTGAAGATATGAAGAGGTTGGAGTTTAAGAGTACAGCAATGATATGTTAAGTGAGTGAAAATAATTATAGGTTGAACAGAGACTGCATTAAGTCAGACAAAGACGGCACGCTAAGCAAGGGCTGGGAGAGTGGGCATGATTCATAGGAACAGAGCTGCGGGCACAGAACATTCCTAACACCAACAGGCTGTTGCGGTTTAAGCTTCTCTGAGGTCACAACGGGAATTTAATGAGTTCCTAACCATAGGAGAGATCGCAACAGAAATACAATGTGTAGGGACCCCTGCGTTTCAGGTGATAGTCCCGTGAACCATAACGCAGTTTGGAAAACCTAGTACAATGAGGACAAGAAACACAGACAGGGCTGCAAATCAGAAGCAGAGTGGAGAAAGGAAGAGTTAGGAGGGGAATAGGGGATGGATTTAAGGTATTAAAAGAAAAGCAGAGAACCCTGCTCTCATAGCTTGATCATTAGAACCAAATGAGTGTTCGCTTCTGAGAAGGTCGGATCGTAAAAATACTTTTAAATAGAAAATAAAAATGTTTCATTTTCATTCTCCTAACTTAAAGCCAGACCACATGAAATGGTTAACACATTTTTTAGTTGTGGCTACCAGTGCTTCTGTAAGTATTCCAGGAATTCTGAGATTCCTTATCAGAATCGTGGATACTTTCACAATCTAGTCGCACCCCTATATGTGATGAAACAAATGAAAACTTAAACACAGGGAAAACTGAATCCAAATAAAGACTGCATAGCTTTCGAACACAATTACATATGACCGAAATGCTATGACGTACAAACTTCAAAACTATAATATAATAATGAATATTGTACAATTACCATGTATCATTAAACATTTCCCTTAAACACAGGGAAAACTGAATCCAAATAAAGACTGCAGAGCTTTTGAATACAATTACATATGACTGAAACGATATGATGTACAAATTTCAAGACTATAATATAATAATGAATATTATAGTTTGCTGAATATGGCAGCTCAACTATAAATCAAATATCACATACAGTGAAATTGTTGAGTATGGATAAACCTCCATTAACAACCTTGCCTTTTGGTACCCTACCCAGAAGACTCTTCTAAGCCAAGTTCTTGCCATATTCTATCAAAAGAATTCCCTACTTCTTTCATTTTTCAGTCCATACCGAAAAACTTCACATTCTTTTATATAGGTTCTATTCTTCCCAGGTATGTATGAAATGTCCAAAAGAACTTTCAGAAGTCAAAGGAAAAACGATCACAAATAATAACAGTTAAGTCAGGTGGCTGTTTATAAGATAAATACGCAAAAATAAAATACACTTCTGCATGCACCAGCAATGGAAATAATCTGAAGGGAAAAATTTCTACTAACAACAACAAATTTTATAATTGTACCTCTGTAGATGGATACACACACACATACATATGTGTACACATATATACCTGCATATATATGTATAATGTACATGGAGATATGTACAAGGCATATGTACATCAATACATGCATAGGGGCATGTCCATACACATATATAAATAATCTCAGAAAAATCTGGGTTTAAACACACATAGAAACATGTATACAAAGAAGTGAGCTGAAATGTAAAAGAAGTCATGACTGACTGAATCATAGTTTCTGATTCTTTGTAGTAATAGTCAATGTAATAAAGATGTCTGTTACCCTCAACCTACTCCACAGTTTTAATATAATTTCACATGAAATATCAGAAAGCTTTTTTACTTGATAAAATAGTTCTCAAATGCATCCTTTAAAATATGCTTAAGACAAGGGGAACACTTCTACACTGTTGGTGGGAATGCAAACTAGTACATTCCTTTTGGAAATACATTTGGAGAATATTAGAGATCTAAAAATAGATCTGCCATTTGATCCTATAATTCCTTTATTGGGTATATATCCTGAAGACCAAAAATCACATCATAATAAAGATATTTGTACCAGAATGTTTATTGCAGCCCAATTCATAATTGCTAAGTCAT
>CAUYON010209209.1:0-10964 GCA_963573935.1 Arctocebus calabarensis | reverse complement strand
TGTCACAGCTCACAGCAACCTCCAGTTCCTAGGATTAAGAGAGTCTTCTGCCTCCGCCTCCCAAGTAGCTGGGATTACAGGCACCCGCCACAACGCCTGGCCATTTTTTGGTTGCAGTCGTCATCATTGTTGTTTGGCGGGCCTGGGCTGGATTCGAACCCGCCAGCTCAGGTGTACGTGGCTGGCGCCTTAGCCCGTTGAGCCACAGGCGCCAAGCCTGCAACCTCAAATTCTTTGGGCTTAAGCGATTCTCTTGCCTCCTAAGTATCTGGGACTACAGGCGCCTGCCACAATGCTTGGCTATTTTTTGGTTGTAGTTGTCATTGTTATTTGATAGGCCCAGGCTGGGTTTGAACCTGCCAGCTCCAGTGTATGTGGCTGGTGCCCTAGCCCCTGAGCTAAAGGCGCAGAGCCGCACACACACTATTCTTAACACACATCCCAAACCTCTGCCTCACACACAGCAGGGGTCTCCTATCTTCTATCACCAGAAGATGAAGATGTGTGGGGAGAGGGGCTGGATGGGGATAGGGGCACCTTGGGCTGGTTGGACACTCCTGCTCCTACCTAGGCTCCTTTCTTCACCTTTCATGAGGGTGGACTCACTGGTCCTAGGAGGGTTGCTCAGACCCTATGCTTTTCCTTCCTACAGACGACCACACTTTCTCCCAAAATTGAGGCCTGGACTGGAGTGAATCTTATCTGCAACAAACAGGGAAAGTTGTATGTTTGACTGAATGTTGTGTTATTTAACAATGGGGTACTTTTTGATTTACTTGCCATTTTAAGAAATTGTACAGATGTTCCTTCGCACACTTTGCTTAGTTTCTCTCAATGATAACAGTTTGCAAAACTACAGGACAATGTCACAACCATGTTGGCGACTTTGATAAGATCTACTGATCTTACTCAGCATTCCCAGTGCAGCCTGTGTTCATTCGAGTGTATCTAAGGCTACACAATTTTAGCACAAGCAAAGGCTTGCGTGTCCCCTCCACAAGGAAACTGCAGAGCACCTCTGTCACCACGTAATCATACTCACATCCCTCTTGGCAACTAGGACTCTGTTCTCCATGTCCACCATTGTTTCATTTCAACAATGGTAGACAAGTGGGATGATGTAATTTGTGTCCTCTTGGGCCTGACTTTTCCACATAGCATTGCTCCCTGGAGATCCACTGCGTGTTTCAGAGGTCAGCTTCTGTCCCTGCTGGCCTATATGGTCTCTGGTGTGGACATAATTTGTTCAGCCATTCTTCTTGTCAGGGGACTATGAAGACCCCAGCCCCAGTTGAGTTTTCTCTGGGCACTACTTACAAGTGGCCCCCAAACTTGGAAACACTTTGACTCAGCCATCACTAAAAGAGGAAGCCCAGGAGCAGCAGAGCTGGTGCAAAAAGAGAAAGTTACACAGCAAAGCAAAGCACAGCAAATTAGCAAAGTTTAATTTCATAGGATTCACTGAAATTTATAAGCAGATACAAGTTTATAAGCAAATAGAACACACCTCAGAGAGGTATGGGTTTCTTCCTTGTGAATGAGAAAGAACCCCTTACAAAATTTTTCCCTTGTATTTATTCCCTAATTCCTAGCTTTGCTCCATCTACTTTAATGTTTATGCATTTGTTTTACCGAGGGTCTTGATCAAACTGACTCTCCATTATTCTGAACTTCCTTTTTTTTTTTGAGACAGAATCGCCCTCAGAGTGCTGTAGTGTCACAGCTCACAGCAACCTCAAACTCTTGGGTTTAAGCAATTCTCTTGCCTCAGCCTCCCAAGTAGCTGGGACTACAAGTGCCTGCCACAATAGCTGGCTATTGTTGTTGTTGTTGTTGTCATTGTTGTTTTAGCAGGCCCAGGCCAGGTTCAAACCTATCAGCCTCAGTACATGTGGCCGGCGCCCTAATCACTGAGCTACGGGTGCCAAGCCACTCTTCACTAACTTCTTCTTTGGAAAGTCTCTTAAAATATTAATATAGGGCATTGATTCATCATGGGATGCTGGCTAGCTTCTTTAAAAAATTTTTGCCGATCAAACCTTCTGTAAAGGTCTAAGAAGTTGAGCAGTGCCTGAATTTTAAAAGTATAATCTTGCCTAGTTCTGCTTTTGTAGTAGCTCAGAATGGTCTATCACCCCACCCTGCTCATGTCTAAGCTAAGGAACTATCTGTTGCCTCTGTCTCAGCCATTGTCTGCTTTTCTTTTCCTTCTTATTCTGTTCCCGACCTGCCCTACCATTTCCCTTCACCTACATCTGGGCAGATTCCAGTTCTTGGGGATTATAAGTAAAGGTCATGGAAGTTCTTTGCAGGGCAGGGCACCTAGGAAACCACATGGGGCCAGGTAGGAGCTCTAGGACAGTTTCCTGAGACAGGGGTCTTGCTCTGAGGACACTGGGACCACCCAACCTTTTGGTCTGAGAAGAGGAGCTTTAGCGTTTCCAAGGTGTTGGCCTGAAGGTTCCATGTGACACCCAACACATGGCAGCTACTGAGGAAGGGCAGCATGTGCTGGAACATGAGCCAGCACAGATGGAAAGTTGGGGAGAGGGGGTTCCCCACGCTCTCTTGCGGCAGAGGGAAGTTTCCACCACAGTGGGACAGGTCCCAGGGAAGCACAGGAAGCAGGAGGATCATCCTGAAACTGCTTCTGCAGTGGCAGGTGGAGCCACCAGGAGCCCTGACACGAGTGCGGGAGCAACACAACAGCTGACCAGGTGGAAAAGGTGTTGTGGCTGCCCTAGGCTGAGAGGCAGCAGCCTGATTCACAGCTGTGTCTGAGGTTGGAACAGGAAATGGTTAATTGTGTTTGCAAATAAAAACTTTCTGTTCTATCTTGTTTTTGAAACATTTCCCAGAAGTTAAAAAAGAACACCTAATTTTATCTGCCCAATGTAAGTACCTCATTTTAAAAATTTGAATGAGATATTTCCACAATTTATTATATACAAGAATAAAGATAGACGGGTGATTTGTTAATGTGGGGTGTCACAGGTGATTCCTGCTCCTCCGCCATTATCTTCTAAACTTTCTAGAATATGGTTAGTACTTTAAGTGAGAAAATTTCAAATCTCCCAATATGTGTGTGTGTTTGTGTGTGTAGGTGTGAATGTGTGTCCATGTATATGGATGTGTGTGTTATGTGTGTTTTGTGTGGTGTGTATAGTGTATATATTATGTTTATATATTATGTGTAAGGTATATCTGTGTTCATATATATTGTGTTGTGTGTATACTATATGTTTGAGTTGTATGCCACATATGTTCATATATTTTGTGTGCATTTTGTGTGTTGTGTGTGTAGTGAATATAGTGTATGTTTTTGTGTTTGTATATCGCGTGTATCTCTGTTCATATGTATGGTGTGTGTTGTATGTGTGTTTGTCTGCATATTGTGTGTAGCTATGTATATGTTCACGTGTATCACACATGTTGTGTAGTGTGTTTTTGTGCCTGCATATCATGTGTATCTGTGTTCATGTGTGCTGTAGTATATGTGTGCTTATATATTGTGTAAAACTGTGTAGGTGTTCATATGTATAGTGTGTGTCCTGTGTATGTGTATGTGTGGCACTTTCTTGCCTTCTCACTCCAACCCTGTGCGCATCAATCAGGCTCCTGCTGATCACCCTGGTGGACGAGGTGCAGCCCCACTTGGGCTTAGAAGCTGACTGAGCTGGGACAGATGTGCAGCTTTTGCCTGTGAATGCAGGATGCTCCCCCAAAAGGCTGCTGTCCCCACCTGCAAATGCTCCTTCTCATTGTCACTCCTGCAGGATGGCCTCTCTAGCCACCAGGGCCAATGGGGTGGTTGTTCTCATGGCTCCACAGACAGTAAAGGGCCTTTAGGTGCAGAGCTGGCTGGACAGAAGCTGCTGCCCCAGTTGTGGGCTCTGGGAACCCCATTCTTCTGGGTCAGCCAAGGGGCAGCAGCTGCATGACACATGGTGTAGAAACACACTCCTGGCCTATGGTGGGCCAAAGGGCCTGCGTGTCCTAAAACTGCACACCCTCTGCTGAGGTTCAGCACAGGCTGCACTGCCACCAAGCCCTTTGATTTCCACTCCTCCCTCCCAGGCAGTGCTACCTCTGCTGCCCCAGCCTGAAGGGACAGATCACTGCAGGAGACTGGCGGAATACAGCTGAGCTCTGCCTCACAGGGAGGGCTGCCTCTGATGGCCAGCAGTGTAGAGACTGGGAAGGAGCAGGCAGGTGCTCTGGGGGTAGGTGCGGTTTCACGTCTTCCTCCAGGTGGCCCAATATTTGTAATAGTTTGTGAAGCTGGGCATTTATGCTTTAGATATTTTTATGTAAATGTTATATATTTCCCATTAATAAGTTTATCAATGAATCCCCAACAATAAAAAAAAAAGAATGAAAGGTTTTCCTGTGCTATTTTCTTCACAGAATAATCATTGTTGACTTGCGAGTTAAAAAAAAAAAAGTTTATAAGAAAAACCCATGGGAAAATGTGCAAGGATAAATGTTCAGTAAAGTTCTTCATAGGTTTGTTTGTGGTGGCAAAGAATTAGCATTGCTGTTTGTGGGCAGAGTGCATTAATTACAGAACAGTTGCAAACCTCAGAAGTATCAGATTTTACAAAGGGCCGAGTCTGGAACACGGGTTACAACATAGTAAAAAGTGGGCTAAGGGGCCATATGTTTCGTATGATTTCCTTTTTGTGAGCACAATACGACTGTGAGCCACGCATGTGGAGATGCTTGTGGACGTCAGCACACCCACCCCGATGTTGCCACCACTGAAGACTCTGCATGTGGTATCATGGGAGATTTCATTGTGTGGTATTTTTTCTTTCTGCTTCCCATTTCTCTGAGACAAACCCGGTTGCCATGGAGATGGTGCTGTTGTCAAGGTGCTGATTGGCCAGCATGAGGATGTGGGGATGTTTTTTCAGACACCCCAGTGGGCACAGACCTTGGCCATACTGCAGAGCCTGGCAGCAGCATGGAGAGGGCCAGGGCTGATCGTTGGGTCCGCACTTTTGCCCAGCTGATGGCTGAGAGGAAGCCCAGGGATGTCTGGGCTCTGCTCCCTCAGGAGAGCCTAGTTGCAGGGTGCTTGGATGGTGGCGGTATCCAGTACCAGCTGAAGGGCCTCTCCAGGTGCGGCTGAGGCCTGGGGGGCCGGGGAGAGGGAGGGGGCTGAGGTGCTTCTCCACTGGCCCTTGAGTGGTCCTGGAGGGCTAGAGGGGGCTGGCCTGAGAGGGGAGGGCTGCCAGCCAGAACTGGTGTACCCATCTGGCCTGGTCTGGTCCCCTAGGTGGGTGAATGGGGCTGATGCTCAGCCTCCTTCCTGGGAAATGCTGTCAGTATGGCGGAGCTGAGCCCCAGCCTGGTGATGCTGACACTGTGGTCCCAGTGGGATGACGTGGCTACATCTACAAAGGGATTGGTTTCATTCTCTATGGCTTTCCTGGCCAGCACTGTCGTCAGACACACAGCTCATCTCCTGTTCCCATGGCATTGCTATGGCTTCAGAACATCAGTGCTGAGGGAGCTGGAATTCACAGGTGCCTGTGGTTGCTGTCGGGCCCTGTGCTTCAGAGGGGCCTGACAGACCAGCCAGGAGGTGGACCTGTGTCACATGGAAGCTGGCCTGAGAGAGGATGACTGTCCCCAGTTTGGGCTACCCAGGCTGGGGGGGGGGCTGGGTAGGAGCTTCAGGGTGGCTGAGGGTCACTATGTGAGCTTCACAGTTCATTGTCATGATAGAGCAATGGGCTGCCCACCCAGCGTGGTCTCCCCAACTCTGCAGGGCACCAGCTGATAGGGTGCAGGGCAACTCCAAGGGCCTCACAGAATCTCCGGGGCTGGCCAGTTGGTCACCCTGTGGGGGATATTTAGAGGGAGTTGTTCTGCCTCCTGCCACGAAGCTGCAGCTCCCCAGTGTCCTCTGGGGCCAGGTGTGTGTGTGGGGGATCCCTGTTTCCTCAGATGCTGCAGAGCAGTAACCCACATTGTGTCTGTGAGGCTTCTGGAAGCACATTGCCATTCCACAGCCTGCATGGAGCATGCTCTCAACAGCTGGCTGAGGCTCTGGACATCCTGCCCTCAGTTTTGGGAGTGACAGAGCTGGTGACACAGACTGTGAGGGGGAACCGTGCCCCCATGCCAGGTGGCTTTTACGTGTTTATCAATTATGTTTAATTAAATTTGAAGGTTTGGTTCCTTGGGCTGCCCACTGGTTTGTGGCCACCATGGCCAGACGCTGCCCAAAGGTGGTGTGGATGAGGAACATTCCATCATCCGGAAAGCTCCAACGCATAGTGCTGAAGCAAAGCCTCACTTGAGCACAAGTTCCCATGAAGTCGTCCTTGGAGTGGGTGGCAGTGAGAACTCATTCCTTGGTGAACCATGTTGAGGGACCACCCTGTCCCCAGCACTCTTCCCAGATTTGCCCTCCCCTCCTCTGTTTCCTGTCAGTAGACAGGTCCCCAACTGCCATGTCATCTCTTCTAATTCAGGATGAGGACCCACCAGGGCTCATCTCACAGAACCCTGCTGACCAGGCCCTTGCAGACACTTGCTCTCCCATCCTGAGCACTAATCACAGGGCTACCTCTGACACTGGTTAAGCTCTAAATGACAAAAAGCTGGAGAAGGCAGCAGGTAGCCAGCACTTCATACAGGTCAGGCTAGAGTGAGTTTTGCTGCCAAACTGGTGGGTGCTGTTTGCTTTTCACCTTTTCAGATTTCAGGGCTGAGGTCAAAGAGGTGTAGACTTGCACTGTCCTTGTGGCAGGAAGGGCTGGGGGCAGGGTGTGGACCACCATAGGCAGGAGGAGGTAGTCCTGTGGGCTGGCTGGTGGGTGAGGTTTGAGGTTTAGGGTTTGAGCTTGAGAGGCCCAGGCGTGCACCCCTCACCTGTGTCTCCCGCCTACAGACTTACGTGCAGCCACTGCCCGTGGGCCTGGTCTTCAGCCCATGTGCTCATCCTTTTTCACCTGTGGTGGGACCACGACAGCCGCCAGGGGCTGGTGAAGATGCGTGTCAGGGGCCAGCAGTGTCGCCTGTGTCCCCCATCCCACGGAGACTGTGAGGTGAGCCCCCTCAATGTCCACATCTTCCTCAGCAAGCTGGTCCTGTACATACTTCGGAGATGCTATGGGGACAGCCTCAGCCCAGGCCAGTGCCCCAAGATGTGCTTTGGGCACTGCTGTGAAGCCTGCGATCTGGGGATCTGCTTCCTCCAGCAGTCCCCAGACTCTGCCTGGGGGCCAGTGGCCAGAAGCTCCGATGCTGCAGAAGGCAGCCACCTCCCTCTAGCCACCTTGGGCAGCAATAACTCTGTCCCCAGGGGCACAGCGCCACCCACTCTCAGCAGCAGCCCCACAGCCAAGTGCACCAGGGGCCATGACTCCAACCTAGTCACCATCTCCCTCTCTGTGTGTGAGTTCATTGAGAGCCCCCTCTCTGAGAGCCACGACTTCCTCAGTGAGGGTGACATCATTGTTACTGTCCCTTTCTCCCTTGTGGACATGAACATGGTCAAGAGGCCCATTGCTGACAGCTGTGCCTCTCCTGGGGGCAGCTCCCTCGGGCCCCAACTCTTTGGCAAGGGCTCCATCCACCTGTCTGGGAGAACCACAGCCAAGCCCAAGGGCAAAGGCATCCTGGTGAACATCAGAGATCCCATCTTCCAGGGAAAAGGCCTTCTCAGTGACATCAAGAAGACCTTTGAGCTCCAAGGCTTCCTCTTCAAGGCCCGGGGGACCTCGTCCAGCCCTGTTGGGGTGGCCAAAGGCCAAGGCCCCATCTCTTGCAGCAGCAGCCTCAGGGGTCTGTGGAGAGCACCACTGACAGGGCCGTACATTGTTGGTCTCAAACCTGACGGGGAGGGCTCTCTCACCTTCTCCCTATCCTTCGCCAGGGCTGTTGGAGGTAAGGATGCCTTTGTCAGCCTCACTGAGGGCAAAGAGAAGGAAGGTGGCCGCCAGGGCCTTGCAGCCTGTGGAAACAGCACCCTCCCAGATGTTGATGCTGACAGCCCCACTTCCAATGAGGAGGACTCAGTCACATTCCCCTTCACCTTCACTGAGGATGAGGACACCTTTGCAGATGCTGCGGAAGTCAACATGAAGGAAGGTGGCTATCAGGGCCTTTTCACCACTGGTCTCAAACCCTATTCAAAGACCAGTGTTGATGGCCTCACTCTTGGGGATAAGGGCTCCCTGGCAACCTCCTCTCCCGGTGCCATTAAAGGCAGAGACTCTTCTAGTGACATCAATGAAGACAGAGAGAAAAAAGATGGTGGTCAACAAATTGCCAGTGAGGCGCCCTGCTCACAGGCAAGTGTGGATGACCCCATCTGCATCAGCGAGGGCTCCATCACTGTCCCCTTCTCAATCTTTGACATCATAATTCGAAAGGGCCCCAGTTGCAGTGACAACGAGTCACAAAGCAATGGCTTTGTCACCTATGGCTATTACAAGAAGAGGCGGCAGAGGTCCAGGTTTGGTAAGTCCAAGTGTGGGTGCTGCCAAGAGGAGGACTTTAGTTCTGGTCAGACCTGCCGAAGGCCACGAGCTGAGCCCTACGAAGACCTCTGGATCTGGGTGTCTGTGAGCGTTTGCATCTTCTGGCTGATGTGCATGTGCAGACTGGAGGCTGGCATCTTCCCTCAGCAAGCCTGATGCCCCACCCATGTTTGCTCTGTGCCTCCCTAGCAAGTTCCAATTTGCAAAGCCGCCTCTGAGAGCTCCAGCCTTCTAGCAAGTCCCTACCCACCCACCCAAGGCCCCAGCCCCCCCTCCCTTCTTGCTCCCATGGTGGCTTTGTGTTTGTTGTGAGTGTTCTGTGAACTGTCATGTGTGTTTCAAGAGCTTTCATGTGTGTGTAAGTCCAATAAAATAACAGAATCAACTGCACAGCCCTCTACCTAAGATGAGTGAAGCCAGCACCTCCGAGGTTTTGAGGTAGGAAGTGGGTGGTGGCCTGTCCTCAGTCCCCCTCAGTCCCCTTCAGTCCCTGTCTCCCCCATCCCCATGACCTGTACTTCTTCCCAAGGAGAGCTTCCCCCTGTAGAGTTCTGAATTCCTGGCCACCTGTATCTCCTGTGATGTGCAAATTAATATCCTTTCTGTGTTGACCCACAGAGCTTATCAGGAACAGACTACTCCCTCTCTGGGAGAGTTTAACACCCCAAGCTGATATGTTGGCAAGCCTGCCCTACCCTGCTTTCTGGGTTTCAGAGAGGCCTCTCAGTGCAGAGGACACATGTTAGAATGGCCCAGTCTCCCTTTCCAAGGAGCAAGGGTATTGGAAACGTGAGGTCCAAGCCAGTGGGGGCTTGACAGCAGTCTGTCCCTTCTCTCCCAGGGAGGGCTGGCTTCCAGGCTCTGGGGAGGGTGGGAACTCCCTGAGAGATCCTGGACCTGATGTGTGGGAGACTTGGGAAGATTTGCACCATGGAAAGGGAAACCTCTATTCAGGGCCCTTTGTCCAGAGTAGGGGAGAGTTTCTTCTGCCTGACAGGCTGATCCGGACTTGGCAAGTTGGAGGGAGAGGGTGCTCTAGGGGAACCGTGTGTCTGGCTCAGATGGAAATAGAGGGATGCAGTTCCAGAGTCTCTGGCCCAACCCGGCGTACCCTCATATAGGGCACTGAGGGAGACACCTGAGGCCTGGAAGGCTGCAGTCCTTATGGAAACTGGGTGTGCACTGGGCATTCTGGAAGGTCACAAGGCTGTGGGTCCTCAGGAAAGAGCCCCAATCCCAGCCACAAGAGCCCCAGGCACAAGATGCCTTCCTCCTGGGGTAGACGTGGGAATCTGCCCTGGGCCAGGGCCCTAGCGGGTGGGGGCTGGGCCTGCTTTGGCCTCATCAGGCAGACCGTAGTGCACCACGGTGGGCCCGGGCCTGGGCCTCAAGGAGGGAACAACATCGGCTCCACCCCCTCCCGTGGCCTACCAGGACCCCATTGGCCGGAAGCAGAGTGGGGGCCCACATCCACCTGGGCCTAAAATGTGGCCACCATTGGTGGTCCTTAAATAGGAAGAGGGAAAGCACGCCCCCCCAAGTAGCACTTGCCAGCGCTGCCTGCCTGGGTTTTCCAGGGCGAGCCTAGAGCCCCCACCCCAACCCCGCCCCAGGTCTAGCTCCTAGACAGCCTCCAGCCCCTGTCCAACCACCTCACACGCAGCAGGACCCTCTGCCGGTGGCCTGGGGTGGGCAGCCTCGGCAGGACTTCCCGAGACCCTGTCCCACTTTCAGGTGGCCGTGAGGGGTAGCGCGCACCCGCCTACTCGCGGGCCAAACCGTGCTGGCGATGGAGCCACACCTCAAGGCCCCTCCCTTCCCAGAGGATCCCTCACTTTTGCAGCCTCCACCCAGGGCCGCCCCACCTCCGGCTCCGCACTCCTACCCGCCCCTGCCCCGCCCCAGCTCAGCCCGGCCCCACCTCTCCTCTCTCTTTTCTCCACCCCTTTCCCCGCCCCTCCAGCCTCACGGCCCCCTCTTCGCCCCCCGACCTGGCGCCGGCGCTGTCCTGCTGCGCCCCCGTGTGGCTCGGAGACCGGGATGCTCCGGCCATGGGGCCACCGAACCGGCGCTCTGCGAACTCAGACGCCTTGTTAAAGCCTGACTCACTCCCGCATGTTATCGGCATCCTCCACATTAGTTTTCATTAATAATTAAACGTCGCGGCTTGGCGCCTGTGGCTCAAGCGGCTAAGGCACCAGCCACGTACACCTGAGTTGGCAGGTTCGAATCCAGCCCGGGCCCGCCAAACAACAATGACGGCTGCAACCAAAAAATGGCCGGGCTTTGTGGCGGGCGCCTGTGGTCCCAGCTACTTGGGAGGCGGAGGCAGGAGACTCGCTTGAGCCCAGGAATTGGAGGTTGCTGTGAGCTGTGATGCCACGGCACTCTATCCAGGGTGACAGCTTGAGGCTCTGTCTCAAACACACACACACAAAATAATTAAACGTCGCTAATATAAAAGTG
>CAUYON010209206.1:0-30415 GCA_963573935.1 Arctocebus calabarensis | reverse complement strand
AAAAAAAAAAAAAAAAAAAGAAGTACACTGTCTAGTGGAACTTTCTATGATAATGGAAATATTCCATAATCTGTGCTGCCCATGTGGCTATGGAACAACTTGAAATGTGACTAGTGAGACTGAGGAACCGAATTTTTAATTTTATTTAATTTTAATTAACTTAAATAGCTACATATGGCTAGTGGCTAATGCAGCTTTAGAACCTTAAAATAGGAATGGAGGACAAGAGTTCCCCAAAGTCATGTGGTGGACCTCAGTTTGCATTTGACTTCTAACCCTAAAAGGGTGTATGTGTCTGGCTGGGATAGGTCTGTGTAAAGCAGTGGCAGGATGGGTGCTCCTCCTCTGAGGCATTACACAAATGACTCTCCCAGTTGCTGGTCACCTTACCTTGCTTTTGTGTGTCCTATGGGTAGGGATGGTGGGAGGGTAGGGAGACCCTCTTGTAACCCAGGGAGCCTGTAGGCCTTTGGAGCAGGAGCTGAGCTTTCCCCACACCTGGGCTTACTATTCTGGGGATGGGCCCATCATGCCTTTAAGAACAGAGAGCCAGCTGCCCCCCTGCCCCTTCAGGCAGGTTTCCAAGCAAGTTACTCCAGCCTAGGCAGTCAGCCAACGTCACCCTACTCACTTTCTGTCCCACATTCCCTGCCGGACTGCCAAGTCCTGGGTCTCCTTTGGCTAATCTACCTAGATCCCATCCCATCCCACCCATAGGCAAGAAAAATCCCAGCCCCAAGAGTCTCTAATTCTCTATTTTACTGCTAGCAAAACAGGCCCCAGAGATGGGCAGAGTATTACTCTAGGACACACAGCAAAGTCAAGCCAGAGCCAGGATGAGATCCCAAGTCCCTAGCCTCTAGCCTGGCATCTGTCTACACAGCAGTCCCCTTGGTATGCCTCTCCCTCCTCAGTGGGTCCCAGAAAACCTCCTCCACTGGGTACTTCAGCCATTTCCCTGGAAACACCTCCCCCAGACTTTGCTTTCAGATGTGGGAAGATGGTGAGGGGCCCCCATGCTCTCAGACTGTTGTTTCTAAGGGCAGGGCTGTCTTCCCCTCGGAACAGATGTCCCAAGGTAGGCCCCTGTCTCCCTACTGAGACTGCTGTGACACCAGTATGAGTGACATGGGATTTAGAGAGCACATGCTACTGTAGGGAATACGCATCCTAGCTGGGATAGGTGACCAGCCCGTCCAGAAGGAGCTGAAGGAACAGATGAGAGGGGCCGACCAGAACTGGACAAGCCACCACGGGGAGACCCTCTTGGGCCTGGCTGCAGAACAAGGGCAACTGGTCAGGTGTTGTCAGGAACACACACACTAGGAACAGTTTCTCCAGAAATTAGAAGGAAATCCAGATCCTGGACTAGGGATTGGATCAGGGCAACTCAGGGGCTTAGCTTGAGCACTCTGGGCTCCAGGGAATCAGGGTCCTGCCAGCCTTCTATGCCTTCCAGTGGGGCTGAGGGGCAGGCTGACGGCTCTGACTGCACCGACCCAGCCCGCCTGAGGACCTCCCATAGAGCCAGCACAATTCTGCCTATTGAACCCAAGATAGGAACACAGCCAGAAAACTGTTCTTTCTAGCAGGATTGGGAGAGAGAAGGGCTGCTGGAGGAGAGAAAGACTGCACAGCTCTGGACTGAGGAAGTACTCTGACCCCATGAGGAGAGGGCCTCCCATGGGCATAGGGGTTAAATATTTCACTCAGACCCCTGGGAATGAGAATAAGTCCAGGTCAGGCTCTGATAGGGCCCACGAGGCCTAATGCCCCCAAAATAGCCTGTAAGAAGAGGGGCTACTGCAGGAAGGAATAGGGGCCAGGAAGCCCCCAGGCTCCTTGCCTCTCAAAGAGCTGTGAAGGCCAGGGGTGGCCAAGGGGCCAAGGCCAACCGCTGGGCCTGGGCTCCCCAATTCCCTGGTGCTTAAGGAAGAAAGGGATTTTGAGCACTGATGCATTCTCTATCCCCTTCTCGCCATCCCTCAGGCTTACATTCTAAGCTTCTTCTTCAGGCAGAGAATAGCCTTCTCACTCTTTCCAATCTATTCGACACACTGTCCCAGAGTGATCTTTCTAAAATAAAAGTGAGACCAAGTTAATCCCCTGCTGAAAAATCCTGCTAAAACTCCATAATGGTTTTCGCATATTTTTTAAAAAGTTGGTTGACCTCTTATTCAAATAAATTCCTGGGCAGAACCCTAATACAGCTGGTCATATGGCCACCCAGGATGTAAACCAGCTATTACCATACTTAATTGCTCTACATTTATTTTACAAATTCAAATGCATCATATAAATATGAATGTATTTATTATAAAGTCAGTTAATGAAAAACCATAGTTGTTTGAATGTCTACATTAGGCTAGTAGTGCAGCCTGAAGCTTCAGCATCCAGCCGATCTGCCTCTGTGTTTGTTTTTTGCCCAATATTGAGAAAGTCCTGATTCGTATCAAGTAAGTGGTTGCAAATGGTAAGAGGTTTTTTGCTTTGTTTTGTTTTAAACTGCAAGCTTTGAAATCTCAAGATGTTCTCCTATTAAACTGATCATAGGAAAAGCTTTATTCTAAAGTTCACTAATAAAATAATCAACCTGTAGCAAAAGTTAATATGTTAGTGGTCTCCAAGGTGCTAAAATATTGAATGAGTAGGGTTTTATTATATATTTTTAATTGTTTAAAACATAGTTTGAAGAAAAATCAATTGGATTCACAAACGCAGACTTCCTGAAACTCACTAGTTTCCAAACTAGATTCCAACTCTTAGCCCCACTGAATAAGGTCCAGGCTCTTTAACAACACCCTGAAGGCCCTTCACAGGTTCTCCCACATCCCTCCAACTCCTTCCCAACAATCCTGCATCCTCCCATCAGTACTTACTCAGGAACACAGTCCTGAGTTTTTGTTTGTTTGTTTTGAGACAGAGCCTCAAACTGTCACCCTAGATAGACTGCTGTAGCATCACAGCTCACAGCAACCTCCAATTCCTGGGCTCAAGTGAGTCTCCTGCCTCTGCCTCCCAAGTAGCTGGGACTACAGGCACCCGCCACAACGCCTGGCCATTTTTTGGTTGCAGCCGTTATTGTTGTTTGGCAGGCCCGGGCTGGATTCGAACCTGCCAACTCAGGTGTATGTGGCTGGCGCCTTAGCCCGTTGAGCCACAGGCGCCGTGCCAGTCCTGAGTTTTAAAATCTCCATGCTGTTTGCCCACCCTGTTTCCCTTGTTCTGCCTGGGAAACTCCACTTGCTCAGGCTTTACTTAGCTCAAATGTCACCTCTACAAAGCCTTCCCCAGTCTAAAGTCATTTCCTCCCTTGTGCTGTCCCTGCATCGTTTAGGGTCTTTTCTGTGCACTCACCATTTCCAAAGCTTCCATCTGTGCACTATGAGTGACTAAAGCAGAGACTCAGCTGAGTTTCTCATTCCTACTTCAGAGCCAGAGCCAAAGCCCAGAGGTGCAAACTGAATGACTCCTGATAGGTGAGCCTCTTGGAGAAGGGTCTTTGGAGGGAAGCAGTGGGATGCTTTAAGATCAAGCTAGAGCTCTTTGGAGGACCATTTTTGGCCATCCTCCAGCCTCAGTCCCCTTCCCTAAGCACTGAGATCTGGGAAGCAGGAGTGAGCCTGGTCCAAAGGCAGATCATCATGAACTTGTAGGGTGGAGAACAGGCACCCTCTCCTTTACTTGAGGCTCTAAAGGGTTGACAACATCACGTGGGTCACCGGGATGTTAATGCCCACCGTGAAGGGAGCAGAGCCTGGAGCTGGAGCAGAGAGTCCAGCCTTGGGATTCTGGAACCAGGGGTGCCAACCCTAGACGTAGAAGGTAGATCCCAGTGCTTGAAGCGAGCAGCTCCTTTAGAACGCGGGGAAGGGGAGTGCAGCGCCGGGAGCCCCGACTGCAGGGCTCCAGAGCCAGAATGCTGGGGTCCGATCCCGACGCCCAGATAGCAGAGACCAGAACACATAGCAAGGAGCCTGGTTTCCAGAGTCTGGTTACCCCAGCCCGGGGCGCTTCAGCAGGTGCAGCCGACAGGCTTTGCCAACAAGTGCTGTCTGTGCGCCCCGGCTGCCTGGGACGGACTGGGGCCACCGGCCGCGAGCTGGGCCCTGGTGACAGCATGGGGGAGGGGGATCCTGGCGTGGAACCCGAGCCCGGGGGGGAAAAAACACCAGAGCAGGGCTCCCAAAATAAACCCGAGTCCTCGCCAACTGCTGGGCGCATTCTGGGGCTGAGGAGTTGCGTCCCCTCCTGGAGGGGAGCCATGGGTCCCTTCTCAGGGGACGACGTCGTTCCCCGAGATGACCCTCCCCACCGGACCACCCCCGCCCTCCACCCCGCCACCCTCTACCTATGCCTTGCTTTTACCGATTTGGGTTTCTTCTTGGGCGTGAGGTTGTCGTAGAAAGTCTTGGCGTTCTCCCAGCGCGGAGTCGCGGCGGTCTCTGCTCCAGGCCCGGGCTCGCGGGGCTCCCGGGGCTCCCCAGGTTCCATACTCCGGCTCGGACCCGGCCTGGCCAGAGCCAGCGGCGGCGGAGACGCGGGGCTCGCGGGGCTGGGCTGCTGGAGGGAGGCGCGTCCCGGCGCAAGAAGGGGGCGGGCGGGCTCGTGAACCCGGAGCTCCGCCCGCCGGGGTGTCGAACTCGCCCTCTCCGTCTCCCGTTGTCGCTGCTGTCGCTGCCGCTGTTGTACGGGTACCGAGGGACTGCTGAGCCCTCCTCCCTCGATCGACCCACGCTCGAAGCTAGTGGGAGGGGTGCCTGTCCGGCTTTCTGGAAGAAGACGCCTGAAGGCTGAGGGCTTCTCTGGATTCGGGATTTCGAAAATAATGTTCTTCGCAGGTGCTCAAGAGAGGCCTGACCACCACCCATCCAACAGGGATGCCCAAGAAGAAAAGGAAAACCTAGCCGTCCCTCTACTCCTTACTTAAAGCCAGCCACGCACCTTTCCTCTTGGAAGCCAGGACCCTGGGACCCGGAGCGGTGTCCCCTTCCCTCGGAACCCATCCTGCAGGCGGACGAGAGGCGATGCATGGACAGCTCCGCCCACGAGCAGACGCCTGCCCGCAGCGGGGAGCTCAGTGGAGGGCCCAGCCGGGCAGCTCTTCCACACCAAGGCGGAGTGGTCCTTGCAGTCTGTGGCTAGACCAAGCTCCTCTTGGTGAGGGCGGGCGTCGGGGACCCAGAACCGAGGGATTCCCGGGGCCTCAGACTCCGAATTCTTGCTGGCCTACGGTGGCCAACAGGGGGCGCGCATTCCTAGATACCCCCTCCCCAGCTTGGAGCCGCTAGTTAAGACCCATGAAGAGGCTGGAGGCAGCAAGGGTGGAAAAGGGGCCTGGAACCAAAGAATCTTAGATTATCATCTTGCAATCCCAGAGCACGGTCCTTTTTGGTGCAGAGCCCTGTACTAGTTCTAGAAGGCAGACACAAACGTCACCCTCCCCGCAGCACAGGCCAGGAAGTCTAGTAGCCTCCCTCAGTGCACAGGTGGGTGGAAGAAGCAGGAGAAAATACTGGGAAGGGATACAGAATGGAGGAATCTGCCCAGCCTTCATCTTGACCTGGGAGGAACTAATCAAACCTTGTGTGGGAGGAAAAGGGGAAAAACAATAATAAAGAGTTTTAGGATTAAGAGGAAGTATGTTTAGACTTGTCTTCTCCAGCCTTAATAAAGATGGCTCTAAAACCTTTCACCTCCTGCCGGCCCTATGGCAATGTGACTTTGGCACGCCTTCCATCCAGAGGTGAAGTTGAGTCTCAGTTGGCCCCGTGACTTGTTTTGGCCAAAAGAATGCAGTAGAAGTGATATTATATGGTTTCCAAGCTTAAGTCTTAAGATATTCCATTTTTATTCTCTTGGGAGCCAGCTACTATGCGAAGAAGTCTAGACTATCCTGCTGGAAAGGCCACATGGTGAGACAGAGAGGCTCTGGAAGATAAAAGGCAATGTAGGAGAACTGAAGTTCTCCAGGCAACTGTCAGTACCAACTGCCAGACTTGCCAGTGAAGCCAACCTGGCTGTTTCAAACTGAGCCAGCCTCCTAGTGGAATGCAGCCAACACAATGTGCAGCAGTAAAACCTTCCTGCTGAGCCCAGCCAACTCATGGAATTATGAAAAATATAAATCATCGTTTTGAGCACTAAGTTTTGGGATCACTTGTTACACAGCAATAAAATAATTGAAAGGGGTGAATTATTCTGAGGTGCCTCATGGAAGACAGATGAGGTCACTTGGGAAGAACATATAGAGTGGTTATTTGGGTGATGATGAGTTCTTGACACAAAAGGGAACCATCCTCATTCTGTCCAGTGGCTTTTGACCTGTGTGGCTGGCTTGAAAAGATGACGGGAGCCAGATTCCTCTTTTCAGGAATCTGGAATTGGAAGCAGGGTCTGGGTGGTCAACCACAGGAACAGAAGCTGAGGATGCTGTGAAATACAATGAGCTCCCAAGAGACCTGGCTGAGCCTCAGCAGGCAGCAGTTATGCTCAGTGTAAAGCTGAGAGGGGGTTGAGCAGAAAGAGCTGATCAGCTAAAGAGATGGGAAAAGATATGCATAGGGCAGCAGAGACTCCAGGAGAGACTCTCCTGAGAGGAGGAGTTGAGGCTGGGCTATGATCCCCATCCCTAAATTTATTTATTATTTATTTTTTTGAGACAGAGCCTCAAGCTGTCACCCTGGATAGAGTGCTGTGGCATCACAGCTCACAGCAACCTCCAATTCCTGGGCGCAAGCGAGTCTCTTGCCTCCGCCTCCCAAGTAGCTGGGACTGCAGGTGCTGGCCACAATGCCCAGCCATTTTTTGGTTGCAGCCGTCATTGTTGTTTGGCGGGCCTGGGCTGGATTCAAACCCGCCAGCTCAGGTTTACGTGGCTGGCGCCTTAGCCCTCTGAGCCACAGGCGCCAAGCCCCCATCCCTAAATGTAAATGAGATTCTCCACACCACTTCAACAAATGCCCCAAAGGGGAAAGTCAGGTGCTGCTGCTTTTGCTTGACTAGCCACCTTACCCAGCCTCTTCTTCTAATAACAAGCCCTGCCTTCCTGATTCCCTGGTCAAGAAATAGGCATGTGTGACAGAGATCTGACCACTTGTAGAGCCCTGTGTCACTGGAAACAGTGATTGATCCAAGGAACGCAGTGTGAGGAATGCTCTCCAGCACACATATTTAATGGGAGATGAGGGATTATGGGAGATGTGGCTCTTTTTTCTCTGGGGTTATTCATCTGGGGCAATGTGAATTAAGAATCCATTTTTTTCCCATAAGAGGTGAAAAAACATGGGAAAATGCTATGTGGAAGGACAATGGGGTCACAGAGAGAAGCAGAAGCAGGGAAGGACAGAGAGTGCAACATTGAACTTCTGGACCCACCAGCACCTAAACTTCTCAATTACATGAGTCAATATGCTTCCCTTTTTGCTCAAACTTGTTTCAGTTGGGTTTTGTTCACTTGCAGCCAAAAGTTTCAACTAATTTATTCCCCTTTACCCACACTACTATGAGGAGGCTACTGTTCCTTGACATCAAGGATCCTGCCCAGATCCTGGGTGAGTCCCTTTAAGAACTTTTCCTAGATCCCTCTTTAGAAGATAGAGGACTTTATCCTCCACTGTTCTCTCCACCCTTCCAGGCTTCTGCCCATTGTCTCTGGTTTGTCTATTGACCCCCTATAGCTGGCTGGGTACAGGGATTTCCCGGTTCTGCATTCCTGGACTGTGGCCAGCACTTTCCTCCCAGGTCCAGCACTCCTTCAGATGAATAAGCTAAGAACAGACCAGGGTGACCACACCTAAACTGCTCTCCTGAGCAGCCCAGCTCCAACATACCCAGCCCTGTTGGCTGGTTAGCAAGACCCAGGGCAGTTGCCACCTCTTCCATGGAGCCATCGTTCTCCTTTGCTCTTTACCTATCCACTCCTACCAGGTAAGACCCTTCCTCTTCTGAAGCCCAGAGCTCGTGGTTTGTTATCACACTTTATAATGATAATAATTATTATTATTTGAGTCAAAGACTCACTTTGCCACCCTCAGTAGAGTACCATGTGTCATAGTTCACAACAACCTCAAACTCTTGGACTCAAACGATTCTCTTGCCTCAGCCTCCAGAGTAGCTGGGACTACAGTTGCCTGCTACGATGCCCAGCTATATTTAGGGACAAGGTCTTGCTCTTGCTCAGGCTGGTCTCAAACTCCTGAGCTCAAAAAATCCACCTGCCTCAGTCTCCCAGAGTGCTAGGATTACAAGTGTGAGCCACCATGCCTGGCCTCCTTTTCACTTCCTGACTTGGATCCACTCTCATGGTTGAGAAAGCACAATAATCCTTGATGTTAGGAGGACTGAGCTCAAGTTTTCAACTTTTTCATTCTCTGAGCCTTTGTTTCCTTATCTTAAGAACAAAATGGAAACTAAATGTGTGCTGGGCTCAGCTGAGAGCAGATCACAGGGGAAGTGTTTGTTGACTTTGAAGGCCTGTGTACACACGAAGGGCCAATTGTTTGAGGGCTGGGAGGGCTTCACAGAGGAGGAGATAACCGAGACAGGGCAGAGGGTGACCCAGGGAGAACTAATGGCTTGTGCATAAGCACAGAAGTGCAAGAAATTCCTTGGGAAAATGGGGGGGAGGGGGGCAAACTAGGGTAGCTCAAGTGCAGGGTGCGGGAAGAGAAAGAGAAGAAAAAAGCTTCTGAGGTCAGCTAGTGTCAGGTCGTGCAAGGCCTCCAGGGACAATTAAGTGGCATGTCATTCTGAGGAGAGAGGAGAGCTTTGGAGGAGCTGAGATGGTCAGACGTGTGGCTTAGGACGTTCACCCTTGCTTTATAGTGGCAGCTGGCTGGGGCAAAGAGCAAGACTGAAAGTAGGAGATGATTGGTTGGGCTAAGGATTATGAAGGCCTGAATGGGGAGTTTTAGGGAGGTGACCCAGAACCTGTATGCCCAGGCAGGTAGGGGACAAGACTTCCCATCCCCCAGTGAGGTTTCAGCTAGGAATAACTGCCCCAAGTTCTCAGTCTTCTGAGTCACCTCCTTAGAGTTCATGGTTGCCCTCAGGCCAGGTCAGCCTCCTTCCTCTGTCTTAATTGCTTCCTGCCAAGGGAACTGGCCACCTGTAAGTGTCCTTGAAGAAACTCTTGTGGAAGCAACTGAGCATTCCAGGAGGAAGCAGGCAGCTCCAGCTGCCACTGCCCTCAACTCCCTGTGGGGGACTCTGCCTCTCTGACTGCTGGGGGATGTTCTGAGAGGAACACTTTACCATCAACCAACTCTCACCCCCACCCCAACTATATCTGGGTCAGGTGGGGAGGTCTCAGGGCCCTGGGCTGGGCTCCTGTGCGTGGTGGAGCAGGTTATGCACTCCACAATGACCTGTGACCAGCAGAAAGGGGGGAGCTAAAATCCAGCCTTGTTCCACTAGCAAAGCTGGGCATGTTTGCATGACAGGGCTGGATTTGTCCAAAAGAAGGTCTATGTTTGTCTAATTAGCCCAAAGGTGCCATCCACTGCCTAGCTGCATAGGCACTCCCACTCAGGGCTGCTCCCACTCAGAGGGAGTGTCTTTTCCTAATTTGTACCAAGAGTGCCATATGGACTAATTATAACCCTATCTCTTGGCCTTTCATTCTACTGGTCACTATCCACTCATTTGGGCTCTTATGATGCCTTCCACTGGACAGAGGGAGAAACTAAGTCCCAATGTCAACTGCCGTTAGCTTCCTTTTGCTAAAAGGCCTAACATGTCAGTGCCAGTCTGGCCAAGGGAATACAGCTGACCTAAAGCTAAATCAAAACAAATCAGATCTTTTTGCTTAAGAATCGAAGCTAAGGGACACAGAGGGGAGATATTAGTCGCTAGTGAGTCTTTTTTTATTTTTCATTTTTGAGACAGAGTCTCACTTTGTCACCCTCAGTAGAGTGCTGTGGTGTTATAGCTCACAGCAACCTCAAACTCCTGGGCTCAAGGGATCCTCTTGCCTTAGCCTCCTGAGTAGCTGGGACTACAGGCACCCATCGCAATGCTTGGCTATTTTTTAGAGACAGGGTCTCACTCTTGCTCAGGCTGGTTTTGAACTTGTGAGCGTTAGCAATCCACCTGCCTCGGCCTTCCAGAGTGCTTGGATCACAGGCGTGAGCCACTGTGCCCAGCTGCTAGTGAGTCTTGATATGGAGTTGGGAATGTAGCCACTACATGTAGGAAAACCAAGGAAGTCTGAGGGGAAGCCAAAGAAAAGAGCACAGAGGTAAATATTGCCCGGGGGACAAGAATCCATGAGGCCTGAGGATGAGATGGAGAGGCCCAGTCACCAGTTGCAGCTCTCCTGAGGCCCAACCATTCTTGATTTTCCATCTTTAGGGTTCCTTGTAATCTGCTCCCCACTTTTTTTGAACTAGCTCAAGTGGGTCTCATGCCACGTTCCCAGAATCCTCACTAGAACAAGTAGGTCCCTGAGGTGGTTCCACTATGTGATGTCCCCCAGGTCCCCTCTCACCCAGCCCTCTCCCAGCTTAGGGAAGAGCAGGAGCCCTGAGCACAGTCACACCTTTTATTCACTGTCACTGAGGAAAAAACACACCACAGAGCACAGGGTTGACCAGTGAGGACAGTCACTGTGGGCACCGTCAGAGGCAGCACATCTGGAGGGGACAGGGGCTACACCAGAGCACCAGAGAGGTGGCAGGCCCCTCTCCCCTGCACCAGCCCCCCTGCTTCCCCAGGTCTCCTGATCCCTGCTGCTTAGAAGGCCTTGGGCCTGCCCAGCCTGCACCAAGCAGGAAGGTTCATACACTCTGGAAAAACCAGACCCGCCCCCCACACTGGCGAAGGTAAAAAGAAAATCCTGAAAATTTCAGAAAGAAAATCCCACATATTTCTGAAACTTTAATTGCAGGATTTGAATTATTTTTTCAAGAATGATGAATAAATACTTAGGAAATGCATTCTTGCCCCCAAAGTGATCTCTAAAGTCAGCACAAAGCCTCACCCAGGGTGGGTCTTCAGGAAGCATTCGTTGCTTTAATAAATTTTTTGTAAAAATATTTACAGTGTCAGCTTACTACCCTGCCTAGAAACCTCAGCTTCTTCTTTTATTCTCTCTCTTTTTTCCCTCCCCACTTCTCCCCCCACCCTGCCCCAAGCAGGATGAATTGCTACCCCTAGGGACTCTGCCATTGTTGTCAGGAAAGGAAAGGATTTAGTACCTTTGCTTATGAACTTGCTTTTTCTTAGCTTTTGATTTAAAGGTAAGTTAAATAACCCTGACTAGAGCTCAAAGGACTACAGTGGCAATCTGAAGTAGCCCTCGTTAATGATTTTTAGCATAAGATATAAAGAGCTCATCAACTAGCCCAAAAAGATGAATGAGGACAGAATTTGTAAGAAGGCAGATTCTGGGACTTGGCAATTCACGGAGGTGTTATAAGGAGATATAAAATTTCAAAGGGGAGTTTGGACATGTCAATGTTTTCCTTGTCTGCATATTTTTGTTTCTGTGCAAGTCATATATAAATCCCTGTTAACCTTGTGCTTTGTGCCAAATCCCTCTCAGCTGGGGTAGGATGGGAGGCCTGCCTTTCTTCTCAAGGCAGGGCCAGTTGCTCTACTACGAGGACTCCTAGGGACAGTCCCTGGGACAGTCAGGAGCATGTGGGAGCAAGGCTTGGCCTGTCTGTGGCTCCTCCCCTCAGCAATGTGGTGGTCCCAGTTCCTGGACTGGCATTGCTTTCACACTACTGGGTTATTGAAGAAGACTGTGCCTGACCAGAAAATATCACCCATGAATATGTGTCCAGCAGCTCAGAGCAATCAAACATACCCTCCTGGGTAGGACTTGCTTGTCAGCTTGGGAAAAACAAAAACAGTTCTCTCTGGGAGGAAAATGGTGGCAAAGACAATGCAGGATGTTTCCAGGCTTCTGAGTCAGAGGCCTCCCAGGATAGCATTGTTCTGTTAGCAGAGCCACCCAGAAGCAGAAAATAGGATCCTTGGAAATATAGGACTTCAACCAAGCTCCTATTCCTTTTTGGAAGACCACAACCTCAAAAACATTTTAGCAAGAAGCTCATAAAAGATGAAAATCAACTTAGCTTGCCCCACAGCCAACCTCTGCACAACTGAAATGGGCAGGGAAGAGACTCTGGAGGGAAGAAATCCTCTTAGAGCCTTGGGTTCAAGTTTTGGCATTGTGCCACCTCCTGACTGTGTGCTCTTGCACAAGAGTTTCCCCACCTCTGAACCTTAGCCTCCAAGTCTGGAGAAAGGGAATGAAAATCTCTACCTCCTTGGGCTAGAGGATCGAATAAGATGGGGTAAATGGCAAGCCTTCGAAAGTCATGAAATTCTGTGAGATTGTGACTTAGACTAGATAGAACATCTAGGGGGAAAGAACTTCACTTAGTGAAAAGCCTCCCACTTGGAAGATTCAGGTCCCAGCTGAGCCAGGTTGTTGAGCATATGTGTGTTTATGGTGCTGACCAATAGCACAAGATACCTTTTAGCTACTCCTGAGAGCAATGGGACATCTCTTGAGGCAATATTGAATAAATATCTCCTAGTTACTGTGTGAGGATATGAATTCCCCAGCTTATCACATGGCTGGTCATAAGCAGTAGGATAAAAAAAGGGTGGCAACTCAGAGGGCTTGCAACCTCCAAGGGCCCAATAGCTTGAGACCAAAGGTCAGGATCCCCAAAGTTTCCACCTAGAGAGGCAGGACAGGTGAGCCCCCAGAAGTGAGGGGCATGCTGCATCTCTCCTGCAGATGCAATTCCCCACCCTGGGCTCAGCAATCACTCCCTACTCTCACCCCAGACTGTTTTCACCAGCAGTTCAAGAGGAAATCAACCATCACTGCACGTCAAAGCTCATTTCTGAACACAAGTACAGGAAAAAGTAGCAAAAGACTTGATAAAGAAGCAAGATTAATTTTTCTGGCAGTGAAAGCATGCAGCTGTATAGCTCATGGATCCAAAATTGGAAGGCAGGCATTGGAAAACAGAGCCAGTACATTTGGAAGATGATGAATTACCTGGCTGATCTAGGACCTGGAGTTAGAAAAAACCTTCCAAATGGAGAATGTCTAGCACAGTTTTAAGCATTTGGTCTATAAATGCAGCCTGGGTGCCTACACAGTGGCTGGGAGGTCCTTTTCTTCCTATCTCCTTCTGCTTGGTACCAATGGAAGAACAAACTCATCCCTGAAACTACACCAAATCTGGAAATGAACTATCAAGATGTGGGACATACACTTGTCTCACCCTTGGCAAATCTTATTTTTTGTCTTTGAAGTCAGAACCCAACCAGAGTAAGTGTGCAACAGAGTTGCTTGTTGAATTGAAAAAAGGTAATGAAAAGGAAGCAGCAAAAGCAGCAAAAAACTTCTGATAGTGAGTTAGCCTAATAAGAAAACTTGTTATCTGGTAAGTTTGATGGTATTTACCCTCTTTTGGACTCAACTCTTTTCCCCTGATAATTAATAGTTTCTCTACTCATTTGTAATATAAAGTACATTTTAACATCCTAAACTGATAAAATGACTTTAGCTTTTTCCAATGGTTCTAAAAAAATAAGTATTACATAAATTCCATTTTTCTTAAGACTTCCACTCACATGGCTCTGAAATATCCAAATGCTTCTCATTTCATCCTTCTGTAGCCTTGTGTGGAGCTCAGCTGGAAGATGCAATAGCTCCTCCAAAACTAAGCAGCCCTCACAGCACCCTCTGTCTTCTCAGCTATGCTTGACATCCCAGCCTGGGACCCTGACCACTGGAAATTTGGCTCACTACTCTATGTGCTTCCAAAAGTCATGGACTGTGTCTTGTAAACTCCCATATCCTTGGCACTTAGAGATGCCTGACATTGAACAAGTGCTCAATAAACATTAGCTGAAGAAAGGACAATGAACGCTCCAAAGGCTGGGGCCAGAGGAACCAGGTAGAGTCAAGGGGAGACAGGACAGAGACCACCTTTAAAGGATCTGGGTCCTCTAGAAAGGACAGACTCCATCTGGCCTCATGGGGCCTGTGGGACCACACTCCATAAATCATTTCCAGAAACAACAGAATTTCAAAGCAGGACCCTAGTCCTCCTCCTTAACCCTGCCTTTTAGGGCAAAAGCCAACTCCCCACTGCCCAATGGATGTTGATTCTGGACTAAGGCTGGGGTTGGGGCTAAAAGACAGGATATCTGAGGACCTGTCTCTCTAGCAGGGTAAGGTGGTCCCCCAAGGATCTTGACTGAGAGAAGAAAGGGCTTAGGCTGAGGAGTGGGTACACCAGAGATGGAGGCTGGAATGCCTCTCCCCCAGGGAAGGCCAACCAGAGAGGTCATCAGGTTGGGAGATGACCATGCCCCTCCTGGCCAGGGGCCATGCCCCTCACCAGCCTCTACTTCTGCATGTCACACTGCAGCAACAACACAATGGATGGGTCACTCTTGGCCGCCTCCTTAAACTCCTCCAGCGTAATCTGATCATCCTTATCCTGGTCCATCTTCTTGAAGATCTTGTCCACACGCTGCTGGGGTGTGAGCCCATCCTGGTTCATACGCATCATGATCACAGTGCCCACCATCTTGTAGATAGCCTGGAGGGGAGAGAGGCTATCAACAGCAGGGAGGATCCAGTGAGTGAAAGAAGATCTGGGGGCAGGCAGGGGGAACTATAAAACATTCTGAGGAGACTGGAAGGTGATACATAGTCAGTAAGACCAGATGTGCAATGAGCATGTCATAACTTACCTAGACTAAATAATGTTTCTTTCGATGAAATGTGTCTGAAGCCCAACTCTTCACCCCAGCCTGCCCCTCCTCCAGGATTCCGTCCCATTAAGTAGCAACTCCACTCTGTCCGTGGCTCAGACCACAACCCCTGACACTGTCCTTGACTCCCCTCCGTCCCTCCTACACCACATCCAATCCTTCAGAAAATCTTGTGAGCCCAGGTTGTCCATTGGAGCCCCCATCCCACAGTCACTTCCACTGCTCCTCTGTGATTGCAACTTCCTACAGCTAGCGACTGGACTGTGGTGAGAGCCTCCAAACTGGGCCGTGCTTCTGCTACCCTCTACCGTCCCACCCCCAAGCCTTTTCTCCCTCCATGATCCACATCAGAATAAAACCAAAGTCTACCCCAGTCTACAAGATGCTGAGTGAGGGCTCCCAACTCCCACTCTGACCCCCTGCCTATCACCTTCCCCTCACTCATTGCTCTCCCACCACCTGGCACCCCTGCTCTTTGAATTTGGCAAACCCACTCCAACCTGAGAACCGTCTTCCCCTAGATGTCTAGGGCTTCGCTCCCTCACCTCACTCGGGTTGCTACTCACCTTTCACCTTCTATAAAATCATTTTTTCCTCCGTCACTCTCTCCCCGTACTTTGCTTTATTTTCTCCCAGCACTTATCACCTGACACAGCATAGGTGCATTTACTTTTTTAAAAATTTCTTACTATAAGGAATGTCCCACAAAAGCAGGAACTTTGGACAGTGCCTGGCACGTAATACTCACCTGTTGAAAAATGAATGAGTTAAGAACATAGGCTCTGGGGTCAGACTCCTTGGATTTAAATCACGAACCTGCTAGGGTTTTCTGATAGTACCTCCCGCGTCTGCTTGTTGGGTAAAGCGCTCAGCACAGACCTGCGGTGAGCCACTGGGTGCTGGGGGCGCTGCAGCGAGGCTGGCTGGCGGGGGCGGTGTCCCGCAGGGTCGGCTCAGGGACCGGCACGCCCTCCCCAGCCCGCCCCAGTCGCGCGCCCTCGCGCACCTCGATGATCTCCAGCATCTCCAGACGCGTGATGCGGCCATCGCCGTCCAGATCGTACATCTCAAAGGCCCAGTTGAGCTTCTGCTCGAAGCTGCCGCGGGAGGTGACCGAAAGGGCACAGATAAACTCTCGGAAGTCAATGGTGCCGTCGCCGTTCTTGTCGAAGGTGCGGAAAGCGTGCTGCGCGAACTTGGAGGCGTCGCCGTAGGGGAAGAACTGCGGCGGGGCGCGGGCGTCGGGCGCGGTGGCAGCCCTGCCCTCCGCTCCCCGCCGCTGCCACCCTCCACCCCCGCCGCCCCGGTCCCCACCGGCCGTCCCCGCCGCCCACCTTGATGTACAGCTGCTGGAACTCCTCCAGGTTGAGGATGCCGCTGGGGCAGTCCTTCAGGAAGCCCTTGTACCAGTGCTTCAGCTCCTGCTCGCTGAACTCCGTGTTCTGAACCAGGTCCTCCAGCACCTCGGGGGCCAGTTTGCTGTTGGTCTTCCCCATGGCGGGGCCTGCGGGACAAAGGCTCCCTGCCACTTGGTCCAGGCAAGGCCCTCGCCTCAGCAGCGGTCCCAAGTCCGGGTATGATAGGGTCCTTCTTCTCTACCACGCCCACCTCCCATGACTCGCCCAACTTTCCCACAGCTAGGGTCCTCTCAGGACCACCCTCACCCCACCCTGCCCACAGGAGGGCCCCTCTTCTCTGGCAGCAGGCCTCTAGCCCCTCTCCAACATTGGGGAGGGTGGGTCTTAACCCTTGTGACACTCCACAATAACCGGGTCTCCCCTCCTCCTGCAACACTGGGCGTCCTACAGTGCGTCCCTCCCCTCCACACACAACAGTGATCCCCAGCTTCCAGGTCTTCAACTTTCCTGCACTTCGACATGCACAGTCTTCATCCTCCCCTCTCCTCTTCACACCTTCCAGAGCTCCCCAAGCCCATAGACTCCTCTCTTCCATATTCACACCTTTCCGCACTCAGCCCCCACCCTCCCCCTGGGCTCCTTTCCTGCCAGGGACCTGAAGCAGACTCCTTCTATGTCCCCTGGTGCTGTCTTCCACCCAAGTTCTTCCTCCAGGCTTTCCAGGACCACCCAACGGGAAGCTTCTCTCTCTCCTTCCTCTGCACACACAGAAATCCCAGTGTGTAGCAATGATGACCCTAATGACATTCTGCTTTTCATTACTGAGACTGACTGTGTGCTAGCTCCTGTGCCAGTGATGGAGATAAAGCAGATGCTGGTCAACCTTCAATAACTCCTTACTAGACCAAAGAGGTAGATGGTTGATTACAAAGGGCCCAGGATCCATGCCAAGGAGTATGGACTTCACCTATACAGAAGCTCCTGGAGATTTTAAAGAAAGGACTAGGAAGATCACATTCATTCCATAACACTGAAGAATGCTTACAGTATTCCAGGTCCTGAACTAGGCACTGGGAATCCAGAAAGAAGGTATGTGTTTCAGAATTTTTCCTTTGGTCAGTGTGAAAGATGACCTGGGGTGGGGCAGATAGGCAGAACAAGGAGGGGCCTGCTACACAGTTCAGGTGTGAGATGATGATGTTGGCGTTGTGGGGAGATGCGTATAGATCACAAGATGTTAGGAGTGAGAATTGGCAGGACTTGGGGACTGACTAAATGGGGGTGAGAGGGACAGAGGCTCAGTTCGGGGGCTTAATTGATAGAAGTGCTGTTGCTCTGAAGCAGGTTTAAGGAAGATCAAGAGTCATTCCCTGGCTGGAACATGGGCCCCTCAAATGGCCCGTGCCAGGAGAAGTGTCTGCAGAGGGAGGTACAGCCCCTCCCCAGGGAGCCTGGTCAGGCTTGAAGGCTGGCTAGACACTCTTGTCTGACCTCCATGTGAGAAATGTTCCTCCAGAGTTGGTTTCCCAGGATGAGGTCTGGGAAGTAAGTGCCTTTGACCTGCCTAGAGTCTCTTCGGAAGAGTCAGGTTCTCACCCACGGTAGCTTGTCCTCAAGATACTCTAGGAAAGGAAGCCCTTGGACTGGTGGAACGAGTTCCACTTACACAGCTCAACCCCTGCCAGTGTGGCCTCTGATCCTTACTGTTGCGAACACCCTCAGCCTGTTCCATACCCCACCTTTGCTGGGCAACCTCAAGCTAGTTAGTTACAGGTTATCTCTGGGCTTCAGAATCCTCTACTGGGTCATAAGGAAGATGAAGGAACAGTGTTAGCAACATCCTTCCCTACCTACCACCCAGAGAGGATGCAGAATCTTATGTTCTCAGGAGAATCCAGGGAAGGGAAGCATGCCTTCTTCAGGAACCTGGGGCTGTGGGGTCCAAAACAGCACACTGGGGCCAGAGGCAAGGACACCTCTGGAATATCCATGGACCGAAGGAGGAGGGCTCCACGGTTCTCTCCAAATTCAAAGGATCCTGGAGGCTCAGGGTATAGAAAAAGAAGGTGGAGAAGCCAGAGACAGAGGTGTCTGATGGGAGGCAGAGCCTTCCTGCAGGATGTGCCTAAGTATCTGCATAAGGGGCTGGGTCTATGTGTGGGAGTGTGTCAGTGTATGAAACTGTAAATCTGTCAGTGTGCACACATCTCTCCGTGTGTGTCATGGTATGTGTGTGGTTTTTACCTTCTACTCCTTTCCCCCTCCCTGCACTGTGCTGCCTTCTCCACAATTCTTTGTCTCCTAGGGCCTTACCTGTTCCTTGCCCCTATTCAGTCCTAGACTCAGTGAGGACTAAGCCTCCAGTTCTCCTTATCTTCTCTACTGCTCTTAGAGGTCAATGCTGGCAGTGACCCTTATGATCATCCCCTAATTTTAGTGCAAACTGAAATTGAGAGACATTGGAGAAAACTGGCTCAGGGTTACACAGCAGGTCAGCAGAAGGGCCCAGAGGAGCATACACTGAATCCATGCCACCTGCCCAGACCACCCTCTCCAAATCATGGCTACCTTATCTATCCTCACCTGCCTCTGGGAAAATCAGAGCACTGATCTCCTTTTAACCTCAGTGACACCATCTGGTCTGAGCTCCAGGCCACACTCTCTGATGCCCAGGAGTTATTTTATCTTAGGGGTGCCCACCAGTACCTCTGGGTTGGCAAGTCTGCAGCCAGACTCACCCCAACTCGAGATGGTCATACTCTCTCACTGCCTCTTCCTTCTCTCCCTTGCCTTCTGGGAGTGGGGAGGAAACACAATCTTAGTTACCTTCAGTCTTCCCCTTTCTCTTTTCCTTTAGTCTAATTTGCCATCATGTCCTGTCATTTCTCACTTTGAAGTGATCCTGACACCTTCACTATATTTGTAACCAAGGCACAGCTGAGGGGCCTGCAATCCATCTGGAGCCCTGCTTGCCCAGCCATGCCCATGCCCCACGCCAAGTGCCTGTCTTCTAATTCATCTCTGCCAAGGTAATGGCTTTCTTTTTTTTTTTTGCCCACCGGTACAATGTAGAGTGAAACTCTAGAATCTCCTAGAATCTAGTTTCAATGTGCCCGCCTGTTTACTCTCACTCACCTCCCATTGCCCCCTTGCTTCCAGAGCTGACCTCACTTATCTGCTTAGCTATTTTCCTCTCCGCTAACATCCTTTCTTCTCTTCTAGGCTGACGCAAGCTATAATCAACCTCTGGGGTCTCACTGGAGCCCACTTCCTAGTATTAGCCTTTTCCAACCTAGACAGTCAGCACACAGGCTCAGTACTGGACATGAATAGACCTGGGAGGCTGTAGACCATGGAGACTTCAGAGCTCTCTGACCCTCTCCTCATGCTGTAGAATTCCAGGATGCAGCCTGATTTGGGAGAGGTCTTTGTACTAAAGATTCTTTGAGCTAGAAAATATTCTCCCTCTTGCTAAATGACAAGGATCTCCCAATATGACCCAGTGAACTTTTGAGCAGCCCAGACAGTGAGTAAAGTGCTTTCCCCATTTTTCCTGAGTTTGCCCTCTTGTGATCCACCCCACCTACATGGTTCCTGCTCAGCCCTCTGTCTCTGCATAGAACTGCCCTGCAGAGACCTAATGGCAGTGCCTAGAACACAGTGATGTTCAATAAATGTCTCTTGGTGAATTATGTGAGAGGAGCAGAAGCCCCTTCTTCCTCCTTTGAACTATGTCAGCTGTTTTGTTTATCTGTGTTCTCCTGCTATCACACCCACCTCAGAGACAACGGAACCCAGATCCAGTGAAGGAAGAGTTCACCCAAGGTCAACTACAGTCCATCAGTAAAACAAAGGCCAGAACCCAGCTGGGGGCATGTTCTGCTGGCACTGTGGCCCTGTTGAACACAGGCAGGCTCCTTTGCTTACTTCTTAAGGGCTGTAAAGGAGCTGGCATTGCCCCGTACACAAAACCACTGCCCCTCTGTACTCAGAGGCTTCTTCCAGAGGGCTTGTGCTTGTGGACTTTGAATGGAGAGGTGCATTCTCCATTGCAGGGGTGGGAGGGACCGAAGGAGGCAATAATCCCACACCCTCACCCAGCTTCAGAGGAGCTGGTGCTGAGGCGGTTGCCATAGTGACAACAGCTCTCTGGCCAGGAGATTTTTCTCTCTTTCCTCTCCTCCCTTTGCTTTCCCAAGCAGCAGCAATAGCAGCAACAGCCAGGTCTTCTCCCTCCCCTTAACAAGAGGCAGGGGACAACAAACAAAGGGTGGGCCCTGTTGACCACCTCCAATTTGGAGCTGTTCCTGTCAGGATGGGCTGGTAATCTAGGAGGGACTCCTAATAGAAACTAGGGCTGAGTAAGAAAGAATGTCCCTTCAGCAAGAAATGAAAGCCCCCGGGCATCCTCTTAGAAATGTCCTTGTGGTTCAGGGTCCTGTTTTCCCATAATCATCCAGACCAGAGTGTGTCAGTGCTGGAAGGTTGTTCAAATCATCTCATCCAGTCCACCCTCTCTCCTGCACCATCCTCTTTTCATGAAGAATCAGAGACAGAAGTATCTTGGCCAAAGTTAAACTGTAACTGAGGCAAAGGCAAGATTTGAACCCAGCTCCTCTGCCCTCCAGGTGCAGGCCACTTTAGGGGAGGGAATGAAACAGCTCACATTGGGAGGGTCCCTGCAGAGGAAGCAGGAAGATGGAAAAGAGGGAACAACTAGCCATAAGAAGGCCAGAGTGCATAGAAATTAGAAAGAAATTGGACTGGGAAGATGAGAGGAGTAGGTGGCTTTGGCTATGAGGGGTGGGGTGTGGAGGCTAGGGTCTTGGCAGTGGTTGACAGGGTACTATGGTCTGCAGGGGGGAGGTGGCCCTGGTTATCCTCCAGCCAGCACGAGCGGCCAAATATGGGCCCCTCTACCAGGCCCAAATATGGGGAGGAGGACTGTCATGAAAGTGTCTGTGAGGAGGAAAACTCAGAGAGAGGTTCTCTCCCTCAGTAATGCTGTGATCTCTGTCAGCCTTAGGGATGAGAAATGGGTACAATGCAAGAGACTGTGAGAAGGAAGCGAGCTCTCTGTGGAGGCAAAGGTTGTCTTTGGGGGCCCATGATGTGAAGTATTTGAGCTGCTGGTGGGTCTGAGTGGTGTGGGTGGGGACTATCTATGCAGGTGAGAAGTGGCGCTGGAGACTCCCCAACTCCAAAGGAAACAGGAGGGAGGATGATTGGGGCTTCCTCTAGCACCAGCGACACCACACCCCCAGGTGTGCATGTGTTAGGGACAAGAGCAACGGTTGTTCTTCCCTGAGCTGGGGGTAAGGAGGCAGCTCTGTCTCTCCCTGGCCCCGTGCGGCCTAGATTGAGGCGGTGGTCCCCTGCCCAGGGGCAGTCCCTTCAGATGCTGCCGCCTATGGCGGAGCCAGGGGTCAGGGAGACAATCAGGGTGCAGGAGACAGTCAGGGTGCAGGGTGCAGGATGGGAACGGAGAGTGGAGGGGGAGGGGACCAGGGCCTCCGCCCGGCGGGGTTAGCTTGAAAGCCCGCTTCCACCCGCGTTACCTGAGGCCACTCGCCGGATCGCTGGATGACTCTGAGTCTCGGCGGGCCGCGGGGATAGAGGCTGACTCGCGGGCTGGGCTCTCCAAGGTCCGCGCCGGAGCCGCCTCCCAGCTCTGTATCACTATGTGCCTCTCAAAGGCGACACGATTTGCATAAGCCCCGCCCCATCCCGATCAGATTGGATATCTATTGGCTCTTCTGGAGCGGAGTGGCAGGCGGGGTTTCAGGTGGGAATAGGGAGGCTAGAGAGACCCGGCTACAGGAGCTCGCCTCACCCGCCCGCTCTGACCTTCCCGAAGTCACCTGGAAGAGGGCTGTGCCCCCAACTGTACCCCCTACCCTGAGGCTCTGGCACTGGCTCCTGGTCTGGGGTGAAAAGTGTGGACGTTTAAAGTGGATTCGCGAAAACAACCGCAACGTTGCTATAGAAACGGAAGAATCACAGCCGAATCTCTAAGCTTTCCTTTCCTGGGCCCCAGCGGGGGCGGAGGGTGGAAGAGGAGATGAGTCACAAGATGAGACCCTCCCCCATATCCCACCCGAAATTGCAGGTGTGCAGGAGGAGCTGCCGAGTAGTTGGGTAGGGGAGGGAGGAGAAGGGATGGTCCTCACTCCACGCCTTCGTGCCCCTCCCACACCCACTCCCCTCACGCTAAGAGCAGAACCGAGGGAGGTGGGTGTGCGCAGAGAGAGCAGTACGGATGGCGAAGTATGCAACCTCTGCCTAGCACTACGCTAGTCGTGGGTTCCCTCCAGCCACCCCTCCAGCCTTCATTCCAGTCCCTCAACAGATAGGTCTTATTTCTCACAGACCCCCAGCAGGACCGCTCTGCCTACCCCGTGGATTTGTCCATTCCCCACCCTCCCATCTTCCCGTCCCATAGACGGAGTTGGTTCTCAGCCGCCGCCAGGCTCCGGCCTCGGATGTTGACACAAACCCGAGGCGGTTTACACTGAGTGGGTCTGGAAGGTTTCAGGGCCTCGAAACACCTCCTCCCTGCACTTGGGGGGTCTCCCCAAAGCCCGGACTGGCCGCCCGGGCTGCACTAACGTCTGAGAGCGCCCGCCCCAAGGCAGTTTGGCTTTTCCTTTTAAGCCAAACTGGAAACTAGGGGGTAGCCGGTATCTTGGGACGCGCCACGTGCCTAGGAGGAACTTCCAAGGGTCTGTCAAACGCGGAGGCGAGGCGTCTGCGGATTGGTCAAAGGAGAGCGCGGGTGCAGCAGAGCCTCGAGCAGGAGGCGGGGCTTCTATCTGAGCGGCAGGAGTGGAAGTGGGCGGGGCGATAGGGAAAAGGAATAGACCCGCCAAAGGAGGAGGCGAGGCTTCTGGGACTGGTCCCAAAAATGCCCCAGGGGGTTTGCTGGAGAGCAACCAATGGCCTTTGCTTTCACCCCTTGAAACGGTTTTGCTATACCATTCTTCTAGCTGCTGGCTATCTCTGGGGCCTCAGCAGGGGGATAGGGGTTCCATGGTATCTACAACTCTAGGTAGGCGCCACATCCCTGTCACCATCGTTGGTGACTCACAAGGAACGGATGTTTGAAATTCCTAAATCTTTCACTTTCTGGGCATCCATTCTGCTATGGCATGAGGAAGTGGAAGAGAAGCAGCATAGGTTGCTGGAAATGGTATATGAAGCCCTTAAATGGAGTCCCTTTTTGCCAATGATTCCACATATAAAGGTGAGCAAGACCTTTCTTACCCTGGACTTCCCAATCTCTAAAATGTGGGAGCTGGTAGGGAGGCCCAGAGGAGCAGGGGAAGAAGTTCAACTAGGAGGATGAAGAAAGGCTGTCATCTGGGACAGAATTATGTGAGCATCAATGTAACTGGTCCTCTTAGACCTGTGAGCCTCTTAACAATAGCCAACCCATGTGGAGAGCTTACTTTGGGCTCTAGGACTTTATATGTATTACCTAATAAATTACTTATAAGAACCTTCTGAGGCAGGTACTTTTATTGCTCCCACTTAACAGGTGAGAAAATCAAGGCACAAAGCAGCTTAGTGATTGGCCCAAGTTCATGTGAAGAGAGTTACACAGCTGGGATTTGAACAACAGTCTAGCTCCAAATCCCACACTCCTAACCAGTGCACAATACTCCATCTCCTGATGATCCCTGGATTGGAATATTTGCTTTGGATTCCCCAAGGCATTAGACAGGCAAAGTCCAGTCTCCTGGGAGCAGCCTCTCTGTTTCAGGTGACCAAGACACAGGATTCCAGCAGTACAGTAGAGCTGGAAGTAGTGAAAACATGGAGAAGACCTCCTGAACTGCCAAGGGAACCAGTGCATGCTTCTCCTCCCCCAGGGAGGACTACCTACACATCCTCACCCATGAATCTTCTGGGGACCCTAAACTGCCAGTCATAACCCATCATAATACTCGATTCTGCCTCTGTCCCTTTTGTTTTGGTGTTTAAAGTAATAACAGCTGATGTTAACAGAGTTGCTTCACTATGTGCCAGACTCTCTGCCAAGTTCTTTATCTGCATCTTCTCACTTAATCCTAAGTATGACCACTGTCGGGGACAATATTAGAAATATTCAACCCCTTCAGACATGAGCTTTACCAATCAGGATGGATACTGACCTCAGTGCTAGATCAGGGTCTTAGTAACTCTCTGTTCCAGAAAGAGTTGACACTTAAGTTATTGGCTTAGTGGGACAGTCAGTCGAGAATGGGGGAGGTCTAGGGGGGTGGAAAGTTGAAGGTTATGGCTGACTATTTATGATTCGATTTGGATGTAGTGTGATGCTTTTTCAGTTGTGGCAGTGCTTAGGGATTGATTTCAGCCCCTGTATCATTTTATTTCATGGTAGAGGATGGAGGCTCAGAGAGGTTGGACAATTTGGCCATTGTAACTCAGCTCATTAGCCACAGAGTTAAGATTCCAAAGCTTGCACTCTTTTTTTTTTCTTGAGACAGAGCCTTAAGCTATCACCCTGGATAGAGTGCTGTGGCATCACAGCTCACAGCAACCTCCAATTCCTGGGCTCAGGCGAGTCTCCTGCCTCCGCCTCCCAAGTAGCTGGGACTACAGGCACCCACCACAACGCCCGGCCATTTTTTGGTTGCAGCCGTCATTGTTGTCTGGTGGGCCCGGGGGCTGGATTCGAACCCGCCAGCTCAGGTGTACGTGGCTGGCACCTTAGCCCGTTGAGCCACAGGTGCCAAGCCCAAAGCTTGCACTCTTAAACACTGGCTGAACTGTGTTCGTGGAAAGGGTAGCATTTGAAACTGAGTTGGAGTTTCCACTATTACACAACTGAAGTCTGAGCCAGAGAAGTGTGGCTTAAATTTTGGGGCTTGTCGCCCCCCAAACAGCCTTACTATTCTCAGGCTTGAAACCTTGGCAAACACCTGTTTCATGTCATTGAAGAAGCAGCTTTGCAGCTGCATGGAAGAAAGGCAGGGGCTATCAAAAGGGAGCACATAGGGAATTGAGCCCCACAGGGTTTCATTGAGGGCAGAGGTCCATAGGCAGGGGCCACTTCAGTTTGCATCACCTAAGTGCTAGCATTCCTCTCCTTCTTGGTCTTCAATAGGGTCTTCATGATGGATAATGCCTTCCTGATTCCCTGGGTTTTCTCTGCTTTGGCTAGTGCAGCCTGGTGACAGCTGGAGTTCCCCTAGGTCCTAGACAGTTCATGGTTTCCTTGGTGGTTGAGAAAGAGTGATCATTAGAGTTGGGTTCTTCCCTTTCCCAATTGGCTAAACAGGGCATTTTTTTAAACTTCTGATACAGAAATCTCTCTTTCTTTATTGTTTGTTAATACACAGTAGCTAAAAAATTGATAACAAATGATAGAGAATAGAAGCAATAACTGCAGGGGACTTTATGTCCTTGCCTGTCCTGCCTCTGTTCCCTGTTCTTCTCCTGGAGAAGCCATGTGTACAGTGGGTTAAGTACACCAACTTAAACCAGGCTGACTGGGTTTACATCCAGCTCTATCGCTTACCAGCTGTGTAACCATAAGCAAGCTACTTTACCTCTCTGTGTCTCAGTTTTCTCATTTGTAAAGTAGGGATAATTATAACAGTACTTATTTTATAGGGCTACTTTGAGGATTAAAATGAGTTAATACATGAAAAGTGTTTAGAACAGATTTTACATTGGAGAATTGCAGTGTATTGTAATAGCTCCCTATTGCATACAGTCTTGGTGGGAACTATCAATCCAGATGACTTCCCTCTGGACAAGGGTTGGACAAATGATTCAGGTAAGGCTAAATAGTCTCTCTTTCTTTTTTTCTCTCTTGCCCCCATCCCCACCAAGTAAGTCTGAATCTTGAGGAAAGTGACTCAGGATTGTAGATGGTTAGCACTGCTTTATTTCAGAACAATGCCCTAATGACACTATCCATTCAGTCCCACTATCTGAGTCACCAGGGACCACTCTGGTACATGTCCTTTCCAAAAACTGATTTTTCTTCTCTTCCTTTGGTTCTGTAAGCCAATCCATCCATCCCTCTAAAAAAATTCACTTTTTAAACTTAGGTTGAGTAGAGGTGATTTTCTATGTGCTTGCAAAGAACATGTATGAATTTGACATATTTATCAGTTGTGACTCTTGACTGCAAAGGATGGGAAGTCCAGCCCACAATAGGTTAGGCAAAAAGAAAATGTAGTGGCTTAAACAACGTGATTAATATCTAGCCTCTTTCCAGGGCTCAGCTTAGCTCTCCTGTGTTGGCTTCTTTCTTGGGATCCACATAAACACATCTATCAACATACTCTTAAGTTGGAGTCCCCCAGAAAAGAAGAGGGCTTTTCTTTCCCAGCACAACCTGAGTCTTAGCATCAGTTATTGAAGATGAGGATGGGGGTGGGGAGAGGGATGTAGTGCTCTGATTGGCCAGGGCTGAGTCTGGAAGTCAGTTCAACTCCCCCCAAAGGATGTGCACCCTTGGTAGGAAAGCAGAGTATTCCTACCAAGAAAAGGATTAATAAATTGTGGTACATGTATACCATGGAATACTATGCAGCCTTAAAGAAAGATGGAGACTTTACCTCTTTTGTGTTTACATGGATGGAGCCGGAACATGTTCTTCTTAGCAAAGTATCTCAAGAATGGAAGAAAAAGTAGCCATTTTTTTTTATAGATATAGAAAACCTGATTCTAATATTTATAGGGAAAAACAAAGGTGCCATAAGAATCAAAACAATTTGAATCAGAAAGAATCACACTATTTAAGAGTAACTGTAATCAAGACTGTGTTGTATTAGTGAATTAATAGATACAGGATCAACATAACAGAAGAATGAATCCAAAAATAGATCCACCCAAAAATCATTAATCAGTTTTTCAATTAATGAAAGCCCAGTTTCTCACTGTTGACAAAAGTAGTTATAAATAAGCAAAGGAGGACTGGTAAAATGAACCTTAAGCTAAATACCAGAATTATATAGTACAAATTCCCGAGTCATAAGCAGATAGGTGGATATAGAAATACGTATACAGACGTGTGAATCTGTTACTAGACCTACATATATTTCCTACCCCTGTGCTGGAGGCCCAGCAGCACAGATGTCCTAACAGCAATAAGCACCCCTAATACTCAGATCTTTATTAAAAGATATTTATTACTCCAGGGCTAGGTCAGAAGCATCTTGTGGTATATCAAAAAATACTAAAGTGTTATTAAAAAAAATAAGAAAGAAGGAAATACACTAAAAGACACAAAAGCCAAACAGAGAACTTCTATAACCGAAGCTGGAATCATTGCGGCAACAAAGTAAACAGGAATGATACTGCATTATAAAGCCAAAGGATAAAATAAGCATCCATGAGTCATACTGACAAAAGTTATTGATAATAAAGAAATAAATATAAGATAAATCTGCCCTGCAGAGGAATTCCAATCAGTAAATACAGAAGGAATGAGGCAAATAGAAAATCTACACCAGACATCACTGTAACACTGCTGCAGGCAAGATCCACAGATGAATGTTACAATGAGCGGGTTTAAACAGAACCAGGATAGACACACATTATCCAAGTCTCTCCCCGCAAGTATGTACCAATTACAAAGGGAGCAGGAGTAACTTTAGAATGGGATGAAGGCTGATATGACCGGTAATGAGCCATACCGAGATCACGAACTCCTGCAGCCCCTCCCCTCTGCAACAACCTCAATAAATTAAGAGAAAACTTCATGAAGTCCACACACGTCCCCCATGATTGCACTAATGTACACAGCTATGATTTAGTAAGTTAAAAAAAAAAGAGAGAGAAAAAACTTCAGACAAATTCAAACTGAGGCCATTCCACAAAATACATGGAATTCTTCAAAGTGTCAAGATCATGAAAGACTGGAGAAGACTGAGAACTGTCATACATTAGGGAAGCCCAAGGTCACAGACAACTGAATACAATGGGAGACACAGGACTGAATTCCCACAAGTGAAAACCTCCCGCAGTCCAAATGAAGTCTACAGTTTAATTAATAGTGATAAACCGAGGTTAGCCTCACTGCTTTGATAAACATGCTGTAGTATATGGAAGAAGACAGGTTAAAAGTACAGTATAGAGGATCTTTCTAGTATTTTAATAATTTCTGTAAGCCTAAACTTATTTCAAAATTAAAAGGTTTTAAAAACAGAAGCTTTCTTGTTTTATTAATTTTTTTTCCAGAAGTTTTCTTTTTAACATTAATCAATCTGCTGTCTAAATACGGGGTCATATTTGTCTGCAAAGCATTACACATGGGTCTATATGCAGGATATCCCACAAAAATTTATGTAAGCAATAATCGGTGTTTTTTAGTAACAGAAGAAATCAGTACAGTTGTAATGATAGTAATAAAAAATGATGACGTGGAATTTTTTAAAAAGTTGTTATGTGAGGAAAAGTAATACATCTAAGGAGGAAAAACATGTTGTTGTAGATATAAAATCCCATGAAATCTCTTTAGAATTACCACACCTCATTTCACACATGAAACCTGAGAGGGAGAGAAAGACAGAGGTGGAAAGTATTCATGTTTGAATTCCTAGAGTGTGCCAGGCACAGCTTTAAGTGCTTTTCACACGTGATCTTAGCTTATTATCTTGTGAGAAAGGGATATACTAGACCTGTTTTAGGAAAAAAAAAATGGTACCCAAGGTCTCCTAGTTGGTTAAGCAGTAGAAGTGAATCTGAATCTGAATTCTACATTCAAAATCTCTTTCTCTGTGTATATTGCATTTGATGGAAAAAAAGAGTAATTTTCCTTTAAAGGGCAAAACTTCAGAGGCAAAGGGGAAGAGTAAAAGACATCAAAGTATGAGAATAAACATGGTATTAGGACCAGACAGTGGCTCACACCTGTAATCCTAGCACTTTGGGAGGCCAAGGAGGGAGGATTTCTTAAGAAGTTCAAGACCAGCCTGAGCCAGAGCTGGTCTTTATAAAAGACTCCATCTTTATAAAAAAAAATGGAAAAATCAGCCAGGTGTAGAGACACACCCTTGTAGTCCCAGCTACTTGGGAGGCTGAAGCAGGAGGATTGCTTGAGCCCAGGAATTTCATGCTGCAGTGAGCTATGACAAGGCCACTGCACTCCAGCCTGGACGACACAGCAAGACTCTGTCTCAAAAAGGGAAAAAAAAAATATGGTGTAAAGTAGAGCTAATTAATTTTCTAAATGATAGAGGTTTTAGGTTAGTGTTGTCTACTCAAGAACTTACCATAAGGACACTTGCACTAGACTGTTTATTGCAGCTCAATTTACAGTTGACAAAATGTAGAAACAGCCTAAATGCCCACCAACCCAGGAATGGATTAACAAGCTGTAGTATATGTATACCATGGAATACTGTTCAGCCATTAAAAAAGATGGAGACTTTACACCCTTTGTATTAACCTGGATGGAAGTGGCTAGGAGCAGATGAAAAGGGATATAGGAAATGCAACACAGAACAGTCCATATAGGAAAGCAGTTGGCAGAGAACCTCTGAAAGCCAAGTAAGTTTAGGAGAGCAACATGGAGGCCAGAGTGGTCACAGCATCACTCTCCTGAAATAACCGTAGCTCTGTGTGTGTGTGTAAGAGAGACTGAGACAGAGAGAGAACCTGTAAAGGCTATTCACAACTAAGAAAAATAACTATTAGAATAAGAAAAGAATATATATGTATCTATATTCTCCTAACCTAAAGGGGGTAATTTAAAAGTTAGAACTTAAGTTCTGAATGAAAGGTTACAAAATTAACAGCAAAGCCTCTGTAGTTGGATATCAATGTTCTTCCTTACACAATTAATTAATATGATGAAGCAACTACAGTCAGATGTCACTTTTTCTTTCCTTTTTTTATTGTTGGGGATTCTTCGAGGGTACAAGAAACCAAGTTACACTGATTGCATTTGTTAGGTAAAGTCCCACTTACAATTGTGTCTTGTCCCCAAAAGGGTGTGTCATACACCAAACCCCCCACCTCCTCCCTCTCTTTGCTCTACTCTTCCCCTACCACCTACCATGTACTAGCTCATTAACTGTCATCATATCAAAATTGAGTACATAGGATTCATGCTTCTCCATTTTTGTGATGCTTTACTAAGAATAATGTGTTCCACTTCCATCCAGGTTAATACAAGTGGTGTAAAGTCTCCATCTTTTTTAATGACTGAACAGTATTCCATGGTATACATATACTACAGCTTGTTAATCCATTCCTGGGTTGGTGGGCATTTAGGCTGTTTCCACATTTTGTCAACTGTAAATTGAGCTGCAATAAACAGTCTAGTGCAAGTGTCCTTA
>CAUYON010209196.1:0-13277 GCA_963573935.1 Arctocebus calabarensis | reverse complement strand
TTTTTTTTTTTTAGAGACAGAGTCTCACTTTATTGCCCTGGGTAGAGTGCCGTGGCATCGCACCGCTCACAGAAACCTCCAGCTCCTGGGGTTAGCTTATTCTCTTGCCTCAGCCTCCTGAGTAGCTAGGACTACAAGCGCCTGCCACAACGCCTGGCTATTTTTTTGTTGCAGTTTGGCTGGGGCCAGGTTTGAACCCACCACCCTCAGTATATGGGGCCGGCGCCTTACCAACTGAGCCACAGGCGCCACCCAAGATGAAGACTTTACATCTTTTTTTTTTTTTTTTGTAGAGACAAAGTCTCACTTTATTGCCTTCGGTAGTGTCGTGGCGTCACACAGCTCACAGCAACTTCCAATTCCTGGGCTTAGAGATTCCCTTGCCTCAGCCTCCCAAGCAGCTGGGACCACAGGTGCCTGCCACAACACCCGGCTATTTTTTTGTTGCAGTTCAGCCAGGGTTTGAACCCGCCACCCTCAGTACATGGGGCCAGAGCCTTAATGACTGAGCCACAGGCGCCACTCCAGGTCCCTAATTTTCTACCTAAAATTTCAAAACCAAGAAAACTGAAAACCTAGTATTTCTGAGAATTTGGTATCAAAACCTGACCCGATTTATTACCTCATCTGACCCTTTAACTTTTTACAATTGTAGTTATATGCTGAATTATAGGGTATTACCTGATCCTGCTGGAGGTAATACACACACACACACACACAAAACCTACACCATAATTTTTCTCTAAAAATTTGAAAAATTCTAATTTCAGAAACACATCTGACCCTAAGAATTCTAGATTAAGGAATTATGAACCTGGTCACCTGCCTGACACCAACAGGCATTTGTTACGTTCTCGGCTGGAGAACAACCTTGTGCAGCAGGCAGGGGAGCCCTTACCTTTGATGTCAAGCTGAGCATGGATGATGTTGCCCATGACAGAGGTAAGGTGGAGGTTTTTGACAGTTTCTTTAGCACCCCGAGTGCTGGTGAAGAGCACACGGGCCAGGCCCAAGTGCTTGCGAGTACGGGGGTGAAGAAGGATTTCTACTTCTTCTACCTCACCATACTTTCGGCACATATCCTTCAGGAAGGTCTCCCGCACGTTGTCATTCAGTCTTGCGAAAGTTACTTCCTTTAGTGGGATCTGTCCGATGTAGAACTCATCCAGCTGTGAAAAGGACAAGAGTCGGTCTGAGGTCTCAATAATGACCACTGTTATTTTGTCCTCTGGAAAACTTTAGCAAGTTCCATGCAGTCAAAACAGAGAGGTCTAGGAAACAGAGCAGCAAGAGAAGACGGCCACAATAACAGATACATCAGTCTCAAATCCTCTCTTCCCTGAATTCTGTTACCACAGAATGCTGACAATACCTGGGAACAAAATTATATAAACAGGCTTGGCGCCTGTGGCTCAGCGGGCTAAGGTGCCAGCTATGTACACCTGAGTTGATGGGTTCGAATCCAGCCCAGGCCCACCAAACAACAATGATGGCTGCAACCAAAAAATGGCCGGGCGTTGTGGCAGGCGCCTATAGTCCCAGCTACTTGGGAGGTGGAGGCAGGAGACTCGCTTGAACCCAGGAATTGGAGGTTGCTGTGAACTGTGATGCCATAGCACTATCTACCCAGGGCTCTGTCTCAAAAAAAAAAAAAAAAATATATATATATATATACACACACACACACACACACACACACACACAAAGGAACAAACATACACGGAAGGGCTGGGCACAGTGGCTCACATCTTTAATCCTAGCACTCTAAGAGGACAAGGTAGGAGAACCACTTGAACTCAGGAGTTCAAGACCATCCCGAACAAGACTAAAAATACAAAAACTAGCCAGTGTGGTTGTAGGCACCTGTAATCCCAGGTACTTGGGAGGCTGACACAGGAAAACTGCTTGAGCCCAGGAGTTTGAGGTTGCAGTGAGCTATGAAGATGCCATTGCACTCAAGCCCAATCAACAAGAGACTCTGAAATAACAGCAAATAACAAACACACGCAGAAGGAACTGGTTGTAGGGAAATAATTCACTAGCTCAGCTTTTATTCAGTGACTACCATGGACTGGGTGCTGGAAATACAAAGACTGAAAAGAAGAGACACTTGTTCAGAAAACTGAACAAGACTGACACACACAATCACATCACAACATAGTGTAAGCAGACATATAGATAGGCTGTTTGGGACCCCAGAGAAGGAAACCTTTTCAGAGTAGAGTCACGGAAAGGGTCATAAGGATGAGTCATTCTTACTGGGCTTTTGAGATTAACAGGAGTTTACCAAAATGACAAGGAATTCTATGACATGGAACTATAAAACAACTTCGCGTTTTCTAAAAACTGCAAAGCATATGACACGGATATAACATTGGTGTGTGCTGTCAAGGCAAGTGCTTGGCAAGATTAATAACCATATATGCCAATGCCCCAAAATGTGGACTCAGAAACAAAAGTTAAAATGGTAAGATGAGTAAAGTCAAAGAGAAATGACAGCAGAGTAGAACATGAACTAGAGGGGAGAATGAAAGCAAAGAAACCAAGTGAAATGAATACTAGGTCTTCATTAAGGAGACGGCAATGAGAATAGGAAGATTAGCATAAAAAGGAAATAAAGAATCAGCAGAACTTGGTGACAGACTATGGGAGAAAAACGAGAGAGGAGAATCACAGCATAACTCCCAAGTTTCCAGCCTGTGAAGCTAAGTAGATGGGGTTGCCACTTGCTAGCAAAAGAAAAATGAAATGAAGAGTGAGATTAAGGAGGAAAAAATAATTTATTCTAAATCTCCTGAATCTGAGATGTCTGTGAGGCCTCCAAGTGGAGCTATCTCTCTACCAGCCATAGAAGCCTAGAGTTCAAGAGACAGATGCTGACTAGAAAAATGTACTTTGCAATCATTTAAGTCATATATAAAGCTATGAGCATAAAAGAGATTATCCAGGGAAAGTATGCAAAGTAATAAAAAGAATGGTGAAGCGACCCTGTAAACTATTTAGAAAAGAAGAATAAAGAATTAATGAATGAAACTAAGAACCATTTACTTTCTAGGCCCAGTTAAGGCCTGATGAGTATCCTGCTTAGGCTAGGATAATGGGAACCCTAGGAAGAAATAAGATGAAGGATAACATCACCAGAAGAGAGGTGAGGTACAGAGGTCTCCAAGAAGGCAGTGACCTTGTCACTCCCCTTAATTATTGGGGAACAGTACACTGTCTAGAAATACACAGTGATAAGTACATGCAGCTAATCTGTCTTTACTTCATCCTTCAAGAAGTCAATACCCCTGACACGAAGAATACACTTGGCATACCTCACCTATACCAATCTAGAAGATAAAGTGTACCTCCTGTCCAGAACAACTCAAGTCTCACAGCCTCAGAGGCTATTAGATCTGGCTGTAACCCTTTCAATGGAAACCCCCCCCCCTATAAGGCTATGATGCTAGAATAGATCCTCCACAACCTCCAAGAGCCACCACACCAGGAGACCAGCAGACACCTACCTTAAACTTAGGGACTGGAAGGGAAAAGTCTCTGTTTTTAGACCTGACATGGCATCGGGGGTCTTGGAGGTCTTCAACTGGTATGTATTTTGAGTCCTAGGAAGGAAAGCAAAGGCAGAGAGACAGCTTAGGTTGAAATCAGGTTGTTACTTTCTAAGAAGCCCATTTTGAGATCCACATGCAGAAGAGCTAGGGTGAATTGCCCACTTTTAAGAAGCCAGGTTATGGACATTCTAGGTGCTGAAATGAGTAACAGACAAGAAAGGAGCCTGGGGTTCCCTAGAGATCAAGGAAAGGCCCGGGACACTCACGTTGACACTGAAGTGGACTCCATCATAGCGGTACACCTTTTGAGAAGGCCTGCGCAAGGCAGGGTCCAAGGCAGGATCCACGATGAGCTTATAGTTCCGCCACTGGAAGCTCGGGGCCTTTTGCCCATCTCCCCCGCCTTCCTGATCCATCTTTGCTCATTTACACTATTAGGAAAAGAGGGACACCAAGGGGACTCATGACTTAGGCCTGAGTCCCTTGCTGTCCCTCATTGGCTAGCCCAGATTACAGGTTCTCATCACTCCAGTTTCCACACCTCACCATGACCCGTGGCTCTCTAAAATTTTGCCCCAAGGACCCTCAGTTTAATCCCAACAACCCCTTCTCTCTCCACTTCCCAACTCTCCCTTCAGGCCCCCAGGCCCATCTCGCGCCCCCTTACCTTCCCGCTCTCCCTAGAGCGCGCCCCACTTGGCCCCAGCGCAAAACCCCTCCCCCGCCCCCTGCTAGGCCCCGCCCCCTCCCGCCTCCTCACCGGCCAGCGGCCCGGGCCAAGCCCGGCTCTCGCTCCTACACACCCGCGCCCGTCCCCGCGCCCCGATCCTCCGGCCGTAAGGTGGCACCTCTTCGGGGCGTTGGAAACACCGCGAGACCGAGCCCGAGACCCGGCTTCGGCCCCGAATCCGAACGGGGCGGGGGGGGTCGGTGAACGCGCGCCGCTGCCCTCTCCTCCCGCCCCGGCGCGTTCTGCCCCTCCAGTCTCGGCGCACGCGCGCCGCAGCCCCACTCACCCGCAAGCGGCGAGCAGTTCCCCCTTCCCCCACCCCGCGCGGCACCTCAGTGGCGCGAGGCGGTGGCGGCGGCGCGAGACCCGGCCCCGCAGCGGTGGCGGCGGCGGCGCCCCCCCCACCACCACCTCCCCGGCGCGCGCACCAAACACCACCGCCACCTGCGCGAGGCCCAGCGGGCACAACGTCTGCATTCGCACTTTCGCCACAGGAGCCTTCGGGAGAACCACGGGGCCGAAGATAGCGGCCTCGCCTCGCGCGGCGCCCTGCAAGGCTTGGGAGTTGCAGCCCAGGGACACTGGAAATTGGTCGCATCCCCCGGAGAGTGGGTTTCACCCCAACGATCCAGTTGCTCAGGCTTGCGGTTCGTGACGAATCGGCGGCGACGAAAGCTGCGACTAGTCCTTGAGGGAAAGGGGGCGGGCCGGAGGGGGAGGAGGCGAGCCAGAGCTGGAGAGGTTTGAGTGGCGCGTTGAATAGACGCAGATTCGTCAGGCGGGCGGGGCGAATCGGTGGACAGGATGCGATCTCCTTTGCTCTTCTTCCCTGCCCCTTCCTTGCGCGGCCAAAGGTCTAAGAGGCTGCAGATTCGTCACTGTGCCTGGCCGAAGTTGTTGCCTCTTTTCATCCACCTTGGTAGAGTGAAGAAAGTAATGCCCGGCTAGCCAAGCTCTGTTGGCTTAGTCAGCCACTTTTTCTGGCTGTTTTTCTTAGTAGCATAACTCAGGGAACATTCTACTTCTGTCCCCCGGGGAATTAGCTACAGCCTATAACTCCTCTTGGAGTCCGATGAAAATTTTCAGCCGAGTACGGAGGGTTCCGAGTAATTCCGAGAAAGAGCTAACCTGGCGAATCTGCGGATCCTGCGGTGGGCGGAGCCAAGGCGTTGCGTACAGAGGGGCGTGGTTAGAATGTGCGAAGCCGGGCAAGGTGGGGTCCTCCGCAGATCCTACCGTAGCTGGGGCGGGATGGGAGTGGTGGAAAAATGTTAACCAGAGCGATGACTCAGGCACTTACCCGGCCTACCGTATGTGCAAGGAGCATTTTCTTTCCGTTATCCTCCTTGGTCCTCCAGCTGTTTAAGATGCCCATTTGACAGATGGGGCGACTGAGGCCTTTCGAAGGTGCCCCATTTTGCCATACTCAACCCACCATTAGAGAAGTTAAGTCCGGGCTTGTCTCTCAAGGTTCTCTGATAAACATAGTGGGGCCTACAGGGGCCCGCAAAAAAAACAGGATCCTACAGAAACTGGAGTGGGCTGGTCTATTTTCCAGGCATCATAGTCCCAATGCTCACTCTCTTCCGGTGGTACTCTCTGTGCTCACCGGATCCCGCCGCACGAGGGCAGCACCAGCCCACGCGTACCCCTGGAACCTTGTTTAGGTCACCTGAAAGCTGGACACCCTTTTTATTCCTTGTGGACGTAGGCACCCTGGCATCTGGGGAAAACGGCCCTCCTACAAGTCCCTCAGCCTGAGTTGAGGATGGACTAAGCTCCAGACATCTGTCAGTCCCTAGCTACATGACCAAACCAGTCACTGATTAAAGTTTCAGGTTCTTCCTCTAAAAATGGATGTTAATTTGTAGACATCAAAAATTGGCTCACGCCTGTAATCCTAGCACACTGGGAGGCCACAGCAGGTGGATTGCTTGAGCTCAGGAGTTCGACACCAGCCTGAGCAAAAGAGAGACCCCGTCTCTACTAAAAATAGAAAACTGAGGCAAGAGGATCGCTTGAGCCCGAGTTGGAGGTTGCTGTGAGCTATGATGCCATAGCACTCTACCCAGGGCGACAGCTTGAGACTGTCTTAAAACACACACATACACAGAGCAGGAAGGCCCTTGCAACTTGGTTTATGCAAATTCATGCTTTTAAATAATAAGTAAAGGGGGGAAAGGCTCTTAGCACAGTCGTTATGGTGCCAGACACATGCCCCAAGGCTGGCAGGTTCGAACCCAGCCCCAGCCAGCTAAAACAACCACAACTGCAACAAAAAAAAATAGCGGGGCGTTGTGGTGGGCATCTGTAGTCCCAGCTACTTGGGAGGCTGAGGCAAGAGAATTGCTTAAGCCCAAGAGTTTGTGGTTGCTGTGAGCTGTAACACTACGCACTCTTCCAAGGGTGACAGTGAAACTCTTGTCTCAAAAAAAAAAAAAAAGTAAAGGGGGAAGAGAGGTTTGTCTGAGGTCTCATACCACAAGACTAGAAGACAAGATTAAGACCTTACTTTTAAATTTTGAGGTTGGCGCCTGTTGCTCAGAGGGTAGGGCACTGGCCACATACACGGAGACTGGTGGGTTTGAACCCAGCCCAGGCCACCTAAAACAGCAATGACAACTGCAACAACAACAACAGCTACTTGGGGGGCTGAGACAAGAGAATCACTGGCTTGGCTCTTGTAGCTCAGCTGCTAGAGTGCCAGCCACATACACTGGAGCTGGTAGGTTTGAATCCAGCCAAACAACAACTACAGCTGAAAAATAGCCAGGATTTGTGGTGGGCACCTGTAGTTCCAGCTACTTGAGAGACAATGGCTTAAGCCCAAACATTTGAAGTTGCTGTGAGCTGTGCCACCATAACACTCTACCCAAGGCAACAGCTTGAGATTCTGTCTCAGAAAAATAAATAAAATGTTGAAGGACGGCAGGTGTGGTGGCTCCCACCTCTAATCCTAGCACTCTGGGAGGCTGAGGTGGGTAGATTGCTTGAGCTCAGGATTGCCTGAGACCAACCTGAGCAAGAGTGAGACCCTGTTTCTAAAAAATACCCAGGCATCATGGTGGGCACCTGTAGTCCCAGTTACTCCAAAGGCTGAGGCAAGAGTATCACTTGCGCCCCAGACTTTGAGGTTGCTATGAGCAATGATGCCACAGCACTCTGCTGAGGGTGATAAAGTGAGACTCTGTTTCAAAAAAAATAAAGTAAAAAAGTTTTGAAGGAAATGAGACTGAAAAAGTTAATTTACATGGAGGCATAGGTGAAGTAATCAGGTACCTTTCTTTTGTCCTAGTTGAAAGGTATTGGTTACTTTTCTCAAATCAAAGCGATAGATTCCCTTGTGATAGTAAAGATAATTCAAGTTCAGTTTCACTGACTAGCTGTGTGGCTCTGTGCAAGATCTTCAGCCTTCTTAGCCCTCAGCTTCCTTATTTCTGAAACAGAAATGATAAAGACTTGTCTTTTGAGGTAGTTGTGAGAGTTAAATGAGATAACCGCTTAAAAACCTCTGGTATGGGTGGCGCCTGTGGCTCAGTGGGCCCCATATACCAAGGGTGGCGGGTTCAAACCCGGCCCCAGCCAAATTGCAACAAAAATATAGCCAGACGCTGTGGTGGGCACCTGTAGTCCCAGCTACTCGGGAGGCTGATGCAAGAGAATCGCCCTAAGCTCAGGAGTTGGAGGTTGCTGTGAGCTGTGTGATGCCACGGTACTCTACTGAGGGTAATAAAGTGAGACTCTGTCTAAAAAAAAGAAAAAAAAAACCCAAAACCTCTGGTATGTGGTAGGTACACAAGAAAAACTTAACATTAAATAGTGGAATAGATAAACCCTGAGCTCAAAGCTGTTAACCTTAGAGTAACTCTGTACATTCAGAAGCTACTGGCCCTTGTTAGCACCTGATGGGATCTTACCTGGTTCCCACTCCCCTTACCCCCCAGGTACATGTGCCTCCACCTGGCTCTTAGGAACAAGTAACCTTATCTGAAGAAGTCCTCCCCTTCATCACATTCACAGCGCAGGGACATCTGTGAAATACAATTTATTATACAAAACAAGGTGCATTAAAAATTCAGTGTCAGAAGAGCTCTGTATTCCAAAGGCTGGGGACTAGATCTTCTCCCTTAGAACCTCCTCACCCAACCCTTACTAAGGAGTCAGAGAGTCAGGCCAGACACAAAGGTCTCCAAAGACTCCCAGCCCCAGCCCAGGAGGGTAAGAACCAGTATAGGTACCTAAGTATAGGGCTCAGGCAGTGGGTCAGGCATCACCCTTCCTATGTGTGACCATAGGTCACCAACAGTGGAGTGTGGGCTTGCATCTCTAAAAATAGGGAGGCTCCTCCTAGGAAAAGCTGAAGTGGGTGGCACTTGTAGCTCAAGCAGCTAAGGCACCAGCCACATACACCAGAGCTGGTAGGTTCGAATTCGGCCTGGGCCTGTCAAACAATGACAACCACAACCAAAAAAAAAAAAAAAAATAGCCAGGCGTTGTGGCAGGTGCTTATAGTCCCAGCTACTTGGGAGGCCGAGGCAAGAGAATCACATAAGCCCAGAAGTTGGAGGTTGCTGTGAGCTGTGATGCCAGGGCACTCTACCCAGGGCGATAGCTTGAGGCTCTGTCTCAAAGAAAAGAAAAGCTAGACCTGTGCTTGGGGTACAAACACCAGGTTCCTCTATAAGCAACTAAAGCAAGAATGTGGAACCCATCAAAATCTGAGGACAGGGAAAAGTTTCTCCCCTAAACACCAACTATATAAAGGATTCTACAAAAATAAAGCAAGAGTTGACTGCCTTTTGGGGCAGCTATGTGGGCATATAACCTGACCATCCCATATAGGAATGGAAAGGTGGCTGAGGGTCAGCACCAAAGGTCCCACCAGGGTCTCCCTGCCTCCCCTCCATCTACCACATGATCCTTGGATTGAGGACCTTTTATTTCCTCCTGTGCTTCTCCCAACTCAGGTGTAGAATTTATATATATAAGACCCATGGGATAGGCTGACAGAGAAAATTCCTGGGAATGTGGGAGCTACCCCAAGAAGGACCCTACAGGCAGGAAACTGGTCACTACCTGAGTGGCCACAAGAAGGGCTTGAGGCAGGGGCAGAGAATAAGGTCTGTAGCCCTGGGGCCTCTCACAGACCTGGGAGGGAGGCAGTGCTTACATTAGTTAACCACCAGCCTCACACAGCCTGCAGCTCTCCCTGCAGGCGACTCAGCTCCTCAAGCTCCTGCTTGTGGCGGTCTGTCTTGTGGGCCACCAAGGAGCGGTAGAAATGCAGGGCAAAGGCCACAAATACAAGTCCCACAGGTACCATGATTGCTGTGGAGGCCATGGCTGCTTGCCAGCCTGGCCCATAGGCACCACCATCACCACATGCTTGTTTGGGTGGGCAGGCCTCAGATGGCTCTGCCAGTGATGAGGCTGTAGAAATAGAGGATGGTGTGAGGTTGGAAGCTGGACTAAGAGAGGTGGCCACTGGTGGTGGAGTCCCAGGAGACACTTGGGATGCAGGTACCCCAGGGACTGGTGTATTCATGGGGGCCCCAATAGGCAAAAACTTGACCCAGCCAACCAGGACAACTTCAGCAAGGAACAAAAAGGTGCCCAAGGCAGTGGAGAAGCCCCAGGCCAGCTCCACATACCGGTGGAGTCTCTGGTGTGGTGACTGGTGGACAGAGTTGAGGTTGTGGATATTGCTCACGGCTTCAATGTGGGGCAGCAGACACGTGGAGACCATCAGTGCAAAGAGGTGCACAGCCACTAGCACAGTGGTGCAGGCACTAAAGGCCACTAACAGGCCTGGAGGGTATTCATGCTTTCTCTCCAGCTGTACCTCCACCATGGCCACCTGTGGGGACAAAATGAGGTAGATTGAGCGTCCATAATCTCTCCAGCAATGGAGGGTTTTTTTGGCTGGGGCTGAGTTTGAACCCACCACCTCCAGTATATGGGGCCGGCACCCTACTCCTTTGAACCATAGGCACCGCCCAGTGGAGGTTTTTTTGCCTGTTGATATACATCACTGATATATCCCTAGGACTAGAACAGTGCCTGGCATAAAAAGGACTCAGTCTTTATTGACTGAATGGAATGAATAGGCAGCCTTGGAAAAGCTCTATCTTGTTCTGGCCTTGGTTTTCCCACCTGACCATCAAGAGGCCTGGATGGCAGGTTTCTGACTGGTTATAGCATAGGGGTGAGGAAGCACAGATTTTGGAGCTGGGCTGTCTGGGTCACTCTCAGGTCTCCAATCTGTGTAATCTTGGGAAAGTTGCTTAGTTTTCTCTGTGCCTCAATTTCCTACCTGGAAATGGGGGTTGATAATAGCACCTACCTGTCTTAAAGGATTGTTGTGGAAATTAAATGAGATAGTACATGTGAAGTGCTAAGAACAGTGTTGGGCATACAGTAGGAACTAGTTAAGTGTTTGCTGAATTTTTTTGGTTTGTTTGTTTGCAGTTTTTGGCCAGGGCTGAGTTGGAACCTGCCACCTCTGGTATATGGGGCCAGCACCCTACTTCTTTGAGCCACAGGCACTGCCCTGCTGTTAATTATTTTTATTTTTTGAGACAGAGTTTTACTATGTCGCCCTTGGTAGAGTGCTGTGGCATCACAGCTCATAGCAACCTCAAACTCTTGGGCTTAAGTGATTCTCTTGCCTCAGCCTCCCAAGTAGCTGTGACTAGAGGCGCCCGCTACAAATGCCTGGATATTTTTTTGTTGTAGTTTCATTGTTGTTTAGTAGGCCCAGGCCAAGTTCAAACCCACTAGCCTTAGTGTATGTGGTTGGTGCCCTAACCACTTGGCTACGGGCTGTTTTTTATTATAGTTAATGCTAAAACAAATTGGCACACCATGAACGACAGCCAGTTTGGAGATATGTCTTGTGTGGCTCAGTGTTTTTTTTAAAAAAAAAAAAAAACAACTGAACAAGTTGCCATCTTTTAAAACTCAAGAGTTCATATATCCCCATTTCCAGATCATCTTGAAAACTTGCAAGATATGGTTACACTAGACCCATATTCCTTCAGGGCAACTGTCAGCTAGAATTGAGTCATGGTCCCTCCCTTTGAATAAATAGGTCATGGGGTCTCTTTTTTTTTTTGAGACAGAGCCTCAGGCTGTCTGTCACCCTGGGTAGAGTGCCGTGGCATCACAGTTCATAGCAACCTCCAACTCCTGGGCTTAAGTGATTCTCTTGCCTCAGCCTCCCAAGTAGCTGGGACTACGAGCGCCCATCATAATGCCCGGCTATTTTTTGGTTGTAGTTGTCATTGTTTGGCAGGCCTGGGCTGGATTCGAACCTGCCACTTGAGCTACAGGCGCCAAGCCCATGGGGTATCTTGATCACCAGTCTCACCCAGCTAATTTGGTATCTATATGACCTGTCTGGTCTTTGCAGGCTGACAACCCTGTTCTAGGGATGTATAAATTTAGACTCTAGAACCAGACTGCTTAAAATCAAATCCTGCCATTTATTTGCTTTGGGGCTTTGGGCAGGTGTCTTAACATTTCTGATCCTTAGTTCTCTCATCTGTAAAAATGGCCATAGCAGTGGTAACTATTTCCCTGAATGACAGAAATATGGTAAACATAAAGGCACTAAGCACAGGAGCTGGTACTTAGTGACAGCTGAATACAATTTGTATAATATTATTATAATTCTGGTCATCTTGATTTCAGAATCTGGTTCGTTCCCTATCCCTGGTTATTGTGAGATCTAAAAGACTGCTTTAAGGCTGAAGGAAGGAGAAGAAAGTTGCAGAGCCTGGCCAGTGGAGATAAGCAAACAAGGTGAGGGGCCAGGCGTGGTGGCTCACATCTGGAATCCCAGCACTCTGGGAGGCCGAGGAGGGTAGATCACTTGAGCTCAGGAGTTTGAGACCAGCCTGAGAAAGAGCAAGACCCCATCTCTAAAAATAGCCAGGCATTGTGGGGGCCACCTATAGTCTTAGCTACTTGGGAGGCTGAGGTAAGAGGCTTGAGCCCAAGAGTTTGAAGTTGCTGTGGACTATGACATGACAGCACTCTACCAAGCATGACAAAGTGAGACTTTGTCTCAAAAAACAAAATAAAACAAAAAAGAAAACAAGGTGAAGTATTTTGGGAAATTGGGCCATGGCAAGTGTCAACAGGTGTTTCTTACAGATAGGGATTTGGGCCAGGCTTAGGCCTGATTTCTCCCAGAGCCTGCTTCAGCTTTACTTTCCCCTGCTAGGACGGGGCCAATCCTGCCCCTATAACCTACACTTCCTGCCACTTTATCCTGCAGAGAAGGCCCTGTCCCTTAAGCTGTCACCCCAGCAACCTGAAATCCAGCAGCAGGCTGGATTGTCACCTTGGGAACAGGCTGGACCATGGAGTTGACCTCTCTCACCTAGGTCCGTGGGTGGCTGCAGATGTCTATACAGATGAAGGAAAGCAAACTCCCTGTCGCCAGATGACCCCCTCCTCAGGAAGAGTAAAGGTGGTCTGTGGATTCTGGGATCCCACATATAAAACCATAAGTCTAGGATGACCTATAGGGCTAGAGACCTTCCTTTCATTTTCCAAATACAAGGGCTGTGGCACAGAAAGTGGCAGAGACTAACCCAAATCACTTCATGCTATGACTCTCCACTTCAGCTACTTCTATGTTCCCCAAAAGTGCCCCACTCCAGCCCTTCTTCCTCCTGTGATGATAGTGGGAAAACCCTTAACTAACAGTCCAGTGACCCTAGGATACATTCTATATCCTTCCTCTGCTAAGTGCCCTTGGCAGAGCTGCTGCCCTAGAATTGAAACCTTCGGAGCCATCACTCATGTGTCTTGCTTGCTCTAATATGCTTGGATCTGGGGTTCTTTTTTTTTTTTTTTAGAGTGCGTGGCATCACAGCTCACAGCAACCTCCAATTCCTGGGCTCAAGTGAGTCTCCTGCCTCTGCCTCCCAAGTAGCTGGGACTACAGGCGCCCACCACAACGCCTGGCCATTTTTTGGTTGCAG